>CM021529.1:20953510-20965012 GCA_010994315.2 Pisaster ochraceus
CGCTCCAATTGCATCGCAAAATGCGATGCGATACAAGGGAAATCGTTCACTGAAATATATAATATTCCGAAAGTGAGCCACTTAGTCCGAATGGAATCATCTTCCTTTAACCTATCAGATGTTCAATTTGTGTTTTAAAATTTGTGGGCGGTTAATAGACTAAAACAACAAGGGAAACTACAATGACAAGTTGTCATCATTAATCCCATCAAAAGTTCTCATAAAATCCTTTTTCATAAAATGTGTATAAAATTCATTTTTTTATTCATTTATATATGGTTTAGCTAGTAACGTTGGTGAATTGAAGATAGCTCACTCTCAAGAAATCAAAAATCAGAAAATGAAAAATTCTGATATCTTTGAAGAATCTGTAGCTGAACACACCCACTACCTAAAAACAATAATAATAATTGATTCTCCTATGTTTGATTCTTATAAAGCGCTTTATCTATGGGCATCTCAAATTTTTTGAGACAGGTTTGCTAAGTTTTGGAAATATTTTTCTAAATAGTTTTAGAAATATAGTTTTAGAGACCAATTTATAAAGCACCTTGTAAAGAAAGCATGTTCTAGGGTGAGGCAGCGCATTCTGCATCCAACTATGCCACAAACGCCAATGCGAAACCCCTCTCTCAACAATAAGTGTAAACTTGGAACTTTTACATTCATTACACAACACACAGGTCCTACGGCTTCACATCCCATCTGAAGGACGAAGCAATAATGGTTTTAAGTGTCTTGACAAGTGTCCTGACCAGGACTCGAACCCTCACTCTACTGGTCCAGTTTGCTAGACCAATTGGCAACGACACGCCTTAAAATGACTCGATGAAGTTTGACATGTCCATCTCCCACCCTTACCGGTAGAGCAAACTTTACAGCATTTTCCTTCTGGGGTGTGAGATTGTTCACAGTCTGCCTCCAGCACTGGGCAGATAGTTAACGAACAGGACAGAGAACTATCTGTGCAGAGACACGTGGTGCAGGGATCCGGCTTGTAGCTTTCTCCATTCTGGATTCGTTTGTTGCTGTTTGGGTCCACACAGAACAGTTCTGCAATGCAAACAGCAAAGAAGTAGATGCATTAGAGCAGCAAATGCGTTTTGGTTTTTTTTAAGCAGAGGGGTGTGATTGTACAAAAATGAAAAATTCAGAGAAATGGGCAGGAATTCCATCTGATGATGAGATGATGCTTCCTGAACAAACAGTTAGAGGTTTACATACTCTCTACATTGTCACAAATAGAAATCGACAGGACTGGTCATAACAAGAGCTCTGTTTATCTTGCCTGCAATTGCATCTTCTAGAGCTGCCAACACTTGAATCTTGCAATCAGGAAGTCGTTTAGAAATACATTCAACTTAATAGGGACAAAGTTTCCATATTCAGCAGTAATTTTCAAACGTATTCACTGGAACATGAAAAGATTGGTTTATTTTCAGGGAACTTTCTGCAGAATCCCGAAGAGTTGGCAGCTCTGCATCTTCGTCTCTTGTCAAGAAAGTATGAAGGTAAAGAGAGATCAATGAAAAGTCCTGAACATTCAACTAAGATTCTTTGTTAGTTGTCTTTGACCTAAAACAGACTTTCACTTGTGACTTACTCTCAAACGACGAAACCTATGATGTTTATACATTCAATAAACAAAGATCTTCATTTGCAACACTAAAATGACGCTCACAAATTACCAGCTGAATTAACAATATTCAACACATATAAAAAAAACTGCAACAAATAAAACTGAACAAATTAAAGTACCACTATATCAGTTTAAATAAAAAGGTTAACAAAAAGTTGGGTTTTTTGGTCATAGGGAAATACATTGAAAAGAATAAAGTGTTAAAAAAAAAAAAAAAAAAAAACCCTTTTCAAATGCCAAGAGGGTTAACTTAGTTTTTACCTGGGCAAACTGGACAGCACTGGTCAGGCGGGGTCACAAGCTCAACAGGACACTCTACTCTGCGCGGGCAAGGTTGGTTTGTACATAGCACAGCCCCCATATCACATTTACAGTTGACGCAGGCATCTTTGGCAAACCTCTCCCCCTGGACGTACGTCTCGCCCTCAAAGTTGCAACCTGTAATGTTGAGCGGTGGGCCATCTTTATCGCAGCTCAAACAGCAAGAGTCTGGATTTTGTATGTAGGCATCACACGTCAGGGGTTGGCACACCTCTGGTAAGCAGTCGACCATACCAGCTGTGCAGGTACAGTTGAGACAAGGGTTGGGTTTCCACGTCTGTCCCTCCAGATACTGCTCTCCCTTGTAGTTGCAGAAGTCAGGTGGTGCTGGAAATGTATAATTCAGTAATTGGAGCAAGAGTAAATTATATATCCTGAAAAAAATAGGAGCTAGTCTGGGCATCCGCTTGAAGGCCTAATTTCAGGGAGCTGCTTAAGCAAATAATATTGCTTAACAATTTTCTGCTCAGTAGAAATGAGCAGGTTACCAGTCACAAATGGTACATGTGACATGGCATTTGGGCTGGTAACCTTATTTTAGTAAGCATTAGTTTGTTGTGCTAAGCTACTGTTTGTGCTTTAAGCAGGAAATTGGGCCCTGGTTTAAGAGGACGAACCAACTTGAACCTTTTGATTGATCTAACATTTTGACAGTATGTAGAACTTCTCAATATTACCACCGTGCATGACATGCAAGACAAGGCGCTGGGGGGTTGTGGCCCTGGATCTCAACTTGGTCACTAGGAACCCAGAACCTCTCATGTCAATACAAATGTATAATTACAGAGGTTCTGGCCATCTGGCAAATTTCTATTTCCACCTGAGATAAATCAATATTGGACCTCGTCAGGCTAAAAAGATTTTGTTCTTTACCCACCCACATTTTGTTTCTTCTTGCCTTTTTTAAAACAAATATATAAACCAACTAAATCCCTAAAACCACCACAAAACAGACCCCATGTTTGATGAGCCCGATAATTAGCCTACTCCAGCTACCTTTGCAGTATGGACAGCATGCTTCTGGATCATCGTACACAATTTCCCCAAAGCACATGGGTTCAGCACATTCTTTAACTGCACATGTGATCTCGGAGTTTGCGCACGAGCACGTTGTACATCTATCCACGTCCCATTGGTCACCGTGGGGGAAGAGCTTCCCGTTTCGAGTGCAAGGTTTGCCGATCGCCTTCTGTTCATCCTCTGTTAAAAAAAGTACAAAATAAATGTAAATTAAAAATCGAAGAATTCAGAAATCAATATAATTACATTGTGGAATAATGCAATGATAACTGCAAACAGGCCTCAAACTTTGTTTAAGCTGAGTGTTTTTTCCTTGCCTAGAAGGCTACCAAAAGAGATCACAAATTTTAACTGTGACATTTATGAGCACCAAAGCAATCACTAAGGACAGAATGGCTCTGTTGTCTTCATGAAGTAGCCGGCCCGAGCTGGAGCAGTTCTATAAGACCATTATTATGCGGCCACCATCTTGGTCATGTTCCTTGTATCCAATAGCAGTAATGGATGATAATATTCATTGTACAAAAAGGAACCAGACTATTTCTTCTTCCAGCCTCAGATTGGTTGCATTGAATTGAATGGGAGAAAATCCACTGGCAAAATTAAAATTACAATTTGTAATTGCTTTTTAAAATTTCTTTTACATAAGCAGCAAATGTGAACAATTATAGCCCAACAGACATTAATGAAGTCAATGAACAGAATGAAAATAAAAAACAAATAAAATCAGACTGCAGGCTTTTAAAAGAAGAGCTCTGATGGACCAATCAAATGGTTCACTACAACCCAAAATAGCTAGACAAGTATAAAACATAATGATATATGCAATGATACGCCAATGCACTTCATTGAGCGCTTTGCAGTTTGACTGGCTGATTAAATGTAGTATTTAAACAAACTTGCAGTTTTGGAGCGATCTGGAAGGTTTGGATGTCATTGTATTTAACTAAGATGTGTAGAGGAATTGATTATTGTGTGCCATGTACCCATGTTTTCCAGTAGATAGCAATTTAAGTCTCTGCGGTTTGTAAACAAATGTGACCCCAGGCACTGTGATCTTCTCCCATGGTTTCTCCGACACCCAATTTCAAACAAGAATTATTGGCAGGTACAAAACCTTGTCCAAGATAGCACTTATCTGCTGGTTGTTCTGGACTATTTTTGACAAGGTCCCTCGTGTCAATTAAAAGTGTCTGTACACACGACATTTGAAGGACTGAATCCCTTCCTCAGTAATCTTGCCAACAAAAGAGACTGATGAGGACAAGTCATAAGTGGTCCGGCTGTGAACACTTTTCAAATTGTTCATATGGTTTCAAATTTAAGGCCCACACAATCGATAAGGATGAATGAAAACCAGTGAAAAACAAACTGGCTTGAGTGAACTAATGGTCCATAACTGGTGCCACTAGATGGTCGCTGAAATCATTAAGGGTGAACCCTGTCACGATCACTAACCAGGCCCCTGTATTGAGCCCTTGCACACGTGTGACACACGAAGACTGTGCCATGCTCACCATTTTGAGAATCAACAGGTCTACGTTTAAATGCCACATCGCCTAAAATTCGCACAACACAGAATAACGCACAGGGACACCGACTCCCAAAAACTGAACCAAGATTCTTGTGATCATGACGTCAGCGATTTGGGTCAATAGAATAAATGTACATGTATACCTATTATAATAACGATACGCAAGTCTTATCGCAGAACATTTGTATGCACTTTAAAATCAATAACTATAGTGGCCCAGAACGGCCACTTTAAATAAGTTGGATTTAATTTCTGATTTTTAAACTGCTTTTGAGAACTGTTAGATCAATTGGAAAGGCGAGCCACACTTTAGGTTTAAAACTCCTTGCTGTGGTTGTGATGATGAGCTGGTGTCCACCGGTGTGTGTGTCCCCAAGGTGGTAAATTAAAATGGGCTGAAGTTGATTCAAAAGAGGACGCTATCGGAAGAAACTTCCACTCATTTTGTCAAATTGTGTTGAAGTTTATGGGGGGGACAGATTCTCCTGACAGAATCAGCGGCCTTAAAATGATGCCCAATCTTGCAGCTTCTTGCAGAATCTGTGATGTATTACTCCCATTGGAATTTACTGAACAATTAGCGTTAGGTTTTCGCCATCAAACTACATGTACATATCGTCATACAATTCAGTGCTTTCTCAGGGCAAGCTTGTTTGTTCTTCTGTAACAGCAGCATTTTAGGTTAAGACAAAAACAAATGTAACAACATTTGTGACATTGAAGCGATCTTACCTGGGCAGACCACACAGCACTCTCCCTCCTTTACTGTGGGTTCCACACCTCCTTCACACTCATCCACAGGGATGCATTCGGTCTTGGCACAGCTGGTGAATCCATTGCTACATGAGCAGTCGATGCAGTCAGTCAGCTTCCATACCTGGCCGTGGTAGTAAGAGTTCTCCCCCTGGACACACGGCAGCGGCTCTGTGGGTGGGTCGTCTGCCAAGAAGAAGATTCAAAAATTAATACAACATTCACATCTTATCTCGTCTGCCAACAAGAAGATTCAAAAATTAACACAGCATTCACATCTTATCTCGTCTGGCAACAAGAAGATTCAAAAATCAATACAGCATTCACATCTTATCTCAATACCACAGAAGTTACAATTATCTTCAAGCAAACTTGACTCCTTGATTGTGATTGCTCACCCATAACAACAAGAGGTGTGATATAATCCTATATTCTTTGTCTGCGTATTGCGCTTTTTTCTTTTCTGTACGCCACTCATGCTTGTGTGATAAGTAATATTATTAATTGTTAATTGTAATAGAACGGTTACGCTATTATGTATTCTCACATTTTATGGTTTTCTTAAGTTTTTATATATTTATTTTATTAAAATGTTTTCAGTGCTTTCTTCTTTCTTTTTTGAAGATACCTGTTAGTGGGCCAAGAAAGGCCAAGAATGAACATTAATAGCATGAACGAAAGCAAACAGATGGGTCGTCATCACACTGATTGAGGTAGTCATCAGACTGATTGAGGTAGTCATCAGACTGACTGAGGTAGTCATCAGACTTACTGAGGTAGTCATCAGACTGATTGAGGTAGTCATCAGACTGATCGAGGTAGTCATCAGACTGATTGAGGTAGTCATAAGACTGATTGAGGTAGCCACCAGACTGACTGAGGTCGTCCTTAGACTGATTGAGGCAGTCATCAGACTGATTGAGGTAGTCATCAGACTGATTGAGGAATGCAAGTAAGGCTTAAGCAGCCATCCACTTCGACCCATGACCACGGATTTTCCAGAGGGAGAAAAACCGGAGCACCTGGAGAAAAACCCTCATGGCACAAGAGAGAACTGATGCACAACTCTACTCATTGATTAAGGGCCTGGGGTGAGAGGCAAGCGGTTTGCTGCTCTAGTTACCCATAATCCCCTAATAATAGCAGATATTGTTTATAAAACAACATTACAGAGAGATTCAATCGTACCCTTGCATCTTGGGCAGCAGTCGGTCTCTCCTTGCACTGTCTCGGTGCAATCAAGGGGTTCACAGGTATCAGCAACGCATTCGATGTCCCTTTCGTTGCAAGTACACTTCAGGCAGTTGGTCTGGTACCACGTCTCACCATCCTTGTAGCCACCACAGTCCTTGTTTTCTGGGGGTACTGGGGAGAGAAGGAAAGTTTTTATAATTACTAGATGATCTCTTAATAAAATCTGTAAGACAGTTGATGGCCAAGTTCTTGGCCTGGTGAAGAACTGCAAATTTTCTAAGGTTCTCAAGCATTTTTTTATGAACCTTGCCACAATTGTCCATTTCACCAAGTTCTAGATGAAAAACAAAAAATAATAATAATTATTATTATTGTTTTTTCAAATGCAGTAAAACTTATTTTCTTTGATATGATCAATTTTGTGACATTATATTTTATTACTGGGGTCATCGCTGGGGTGCTATAATCATTGGTTTATCTCATTTTGGGGATTTTTTTCCCCACTTAAAAGACGATATTCCTGTCAACTGTTGGGGCCCAGGGTGCCATGATGCGGCCTGATTGATGATTCTATAGTATTTCTTGGCCTGAAAAGTTGAAAATTATCATGTTGAAATATTCCACTAATAAAATACCTAATATAGTTTGAACCCATAAATACGGGCTGAAAACGCAAACTCCAAGATGGTTGCCAGATATGTGCAGATTTGAAGGTAAGGGTACGGTCCAGTAGGATACCATAATAAGTTGATCTGTGTTCTCGGCTTAAACATGTTAACACGTTGACTGCGGGTCATAGATTCGTAGGGCGTTCCCATTTGCCAAGTGTGGTGCCCATGCGCGCGTACCAAATAGGTACTTTTTTGGTGTCTACATGTTGTAATACAAATTCTTAGGATGTATGTCCTCACCACTGCCAGAAGCGTATGCGTTCCGTTCTCAGTGATGCCAGTGTATTCAATTAACAATACAAAAGCCTTTCATTCTCTACGAGTATACTCGTAGTGGCAGAATCCGTGACACCTGTTACTACGAATAAACTCGTAGGCGGCAGTCAGCGTGTTAAAGGGAGAGTATAGTATTTGTTTATTGTCAAAGACCAGTTTCCTCACTTGGTCTATTCCAACGTATGCATAAAATAACAAGCCTGTGAAAATGTAGGCTCAATTGGTTATCAAAGTTGCAAGAAAACAGACAAAAACAACCTTGTTGCTTAGAATTGTGTTTTCAGATACCCAAGCCTTAAGCCTTTCTCACATTCAAATTGTTGTGTGACCAATTAACGCTTTCTCCAAAACTACATTCCTGCAAAGGGTGTCTAACAACATTTTGTAATGCTTTATTAAATGAACAGCTCTCAAGAGCTCTTTACCAGGCGCGTTTTTACGGTAACTAATTTTTTAGAGTAATTTGTATATCCTTCTTTTAAACCTTTCCCATCGAAAGTAGACACTGGATACAGTTTTGGCTATGCTGGGTGGGTGTCCCTAGTCTTCACAGTAGTTTGCTGATCTTGGTTATGTCATCATTGATGGTGGAACTGAGGTCCTAAAATTGTTCTGCCTGGTCGGCGAGGCAAATATTATCAGCAAAGATGAGTTTGCAACAAGCTGTGGCTGGGAGGATAACTGCATATATAGAATGGTGGATGGGTGATAGTACCACTCCCTGTGGTAAGCCATTCTTCTGCCTTCTCAAGATGTCTCCAATGTGGACATTATAACTTTTAGAATATGGTTAAGGTTCATGAAGATAGCTTACCAAGAATGCACTTTTCCTTCTAAAAAAAACCCCAACAACAACCCCAAGACAGATTTAAATTGGAAACAACTTCTCACCTGGGCAGGTACAGCCGAAGAACTCGCATGTGATGCTACCCATGTCACAAAAGCAGTCAACGCAGTCGCTGGCAGCCCAAGTGGAACCACTGGCCCTAGTCTCACCATCATAAGTACATGACCCCACTTCCGCAACTGCAAATGAGCCCAGAGAAGTCAATGCATTGCATTAGGTATGTTAAGGGATGGCCTCATTGTCCACTATTCTTTTAGGAAGATTTATGATAAATATGTTTTTTAAACAATCGTTTTTATTAAACATTCATGAATACCTGGGACAGTTTATCCATTCTGATTGGTCAAGAGATCATGTGGCCATGTTTAAAAAAGTGTTACAAACGCAGTGAGGAATGTTTAAACGTGGCCTGAGGTATTTGAGTTAAAAGGGGTGCCATCAGATAATTGCGTGGATCCTGCAAATTTCACAGCCCAATCTAAGTTAAAAATTTGCTTGTGCAAGCTCCAAACTTGTGCGTAAAACAAAACATTATCCTGAAATATGGTCACACTTTCACGTCATTTCCAAGAGCCAAAATTCATAGAGTTGCTTAAGCCCCCCCCCAAAAAAAATAGCTAAGCCCAACAAAATTATGCTAACCAGAATAAGATTACCAGCCAAAACAAACCCATTCCAAATGTACCATTCTCGACTGGTATCCTAATAATTTTTGCTTAGCAGAAAATTTTTAAGCAACGATTGCTGCTTACCCAGCACTATGAAATACGGCCCAGTTTTTGAACCTTTACATATATGGAGCATGCAGAAAAGGGAAAAGGGAACTATTTGTACTTACCCAAGCAAGTCCCGCAGCATTCACCCTCGACTGGTATGGTCTCCACACAGTCTAACTCTGGGCAGGCCTCAGTAACGCAGTCAGAGAGGCCAGTGTGGCAAGTGCAACTTGTACAGAAGTCTGGGCTCCACTCCTCGCCATCTTGGTACTCATTGCCCTTGTCATCGAAACAGGTCAGTTTCCTTGGAGGGGCTGGACCTGTGCGTCGTTACAAAGATCCAATCAAAATGAATTATTAAACCGAGGGAAAAACTTTCAGCCTTATTCCGTGTGCCCCAGTGTATGAATTTGAAATGAGTCTAAAAACTTGTGAAACCAAAAACATCACTCTAGCTAGTCTTTATGGGTAAATAATAATAATCATAAGAAGAAGAAGAATAAGAAGAAGAAAAGTTGTGTTTGGTAAACACAAATGCCCTACAAGCCAGTTCGTTTCTTGACATTTAACCTACGCACGCACCCACACACACGCACATGTTTGTAAATCCCGCTTACCGAGGACTTCTCTTTGTTCTCCCATTGTTTGGACATAGTTTTTTTTAGCGACGTCCCCATTGGGTTTGTACACGAAAACGAAGCGAGGACGTCCTCGCTCTGTCAAACACCCGGATCCCTTTTGTTAAAGTCCTCGGTTTGAATGGATAGACACGCTCGCACGCACCCACTCTCAAAAATGCATCCTTGTGGAGCATTCTTTTGTTCTTTTCTTTGTCCCTGCACTTAACAGTTTCCTAAAGACTTTGTACACACATTTCCTTGTGGAGCACCCCGGTGGAGACCTTTTGTTTTCCCTTTTTTGTTTTGTCCTTGGTCTCAATAAGGTACCGAATATGAGCCCACGTGTGTAAACACTGCTAATTGTGGACCCTCCTTTGTTCAACCCTTTGTGATAGCAACCGTGCACCTATTGTCCCTTTTGTTATAGGTCCCCGTTTGAATGTGTATACCTACCCACACACACACACACGGAAGGACATGTCGGAAACAGTATACTCCTTTGGTGGTTTCACCAACCGCGGGGCATAATAATAATAGTAATAATAATGTTCTCTTATATAGCACAAATATCAGCCAAGATGCTCAAGGCGCTTGAGCAAAGAGAGACACTTTTTAAGACAGGTTTATGAATTATGAGACCAAATGAATTCGTACAGTAGCACCTTATAAAGGGTTCACAAGGTGCTGGGGCGCAATCGGCAGCCACTGTCAGAAACACCACGGCAAACCCCTTCTTTAGCGATTAGGTCATAAGCTCAAATTCAATGCTGTTTTGATTGAAACTAAAACTTCTCACTACAAAAATGTATGAATCGTATATTTGAAAGTATTTGGATTTTGACAAAATTGCAATTTAGGGGTATCAAAATCAAAATGGCATGTTACGCCATTTTAACGTGAGGTTAGAAACTTTGCAATTTTTTCCCCATTTTTTATAAGGACTCTATCTATTGAAAAATGAGCTAGGATCATAAAACTAAATTTGACCTTGAAGCCACTCTTTAATGATATTTTATGGTGTTTTGGGGTGTTTTAATGCAAGTTTGCCCAAAACAAGTTTAAAAACCACTCTTGGTAAGGGACTACAAGAAGAAAAAAAATTAAAGATGAGCAAAAAACTCAGGGGAGCTGAAGGTAGGAATTGATATTCCTCTTAAAACAGTCTAGATTGTAGGATGGAGGGAAACGTGCACTAAGCAAGGAGTTCCAAAGAGATGCAGTCTGTCGAAACTGCTCTTACATTGGATGGGTTTGCAGTCAATGAGAACGGCTCTGGTAGGCTCTGGGGTCATGTCAAAATCGTCAACAGGCTTGTCGCCTTTGGAGAACTCCACACAAACTTCTTCGACATCCTCGCAGTTCCTGTCTGTCAGATCTAGGTTGTACTTCAGCTTTTTGAAGGAAAGTTCACTTCCGTCACTGGCAAAATATAAAGCATACAATTTTCATGAACAATTCAACCCACAAATTAAAAAAAATAAATCAAGTCAATCCTAATACTCAAATTCGCCCTTACAAAATTCCATAATTTTATGGCAATGTAAAAGCCTACGAGGCAAACATACTCTAAGTAGTGTATAAATTGCCAGTCAATTTGTTTATAAATACTAATGCCAACGTAATGCTTATTTATAGGCCAAACTATAAAGAAAGGTACAGTAACAGTCACATGTGCAAAAAACTGTCGCAGTATTTTCACAAGAATGTTCAAATACACACACGTTTGGCGAGGTGACAGCCGGTACCAACCGCATCTCCGGCCACAGCATTTGCGAACGGACACCAACCCTCAGAAATGCTACATGCATTAATTGTTTCTCAGATTTAACCCTTTCGTTACCGAATTGTTTGGACATAAAACAACTGCTGGTGACCACATTGTTTGACCACTCAAGCGTGAAGCACACATTC
>CM021529.1:20966012-20981938 GCA_010994315.2 Pisaster ochraceus
TATGAGTGCAGTCGACTAAAGTCGCCTATGGTAAGGAAAGGGTTAAATGTTTTGGCACGTTTGGGGTGAAAAAATTAATCAAACCTTATTACTTTGAAGGGAATCCTTTCTCAAAAAAGTTTATACTATCAACAGCTGCAGTGCTTCTCACCAAGCAAGTTCTTATGGTAACTAATTTTTGAGGTACTTGCCAATCTATGACCCTACCTTGAAGTGATTACGTTCTTTGTTTTAAGAGCTTTTCGCTTCTCTTCATAATTTGAAGCTGAAATAACTGTTCCCTTTCAACAAACTCTTTTTTCTTTACTTTTTTAAATTTTTTTAAACCTTCATACAAGATTTGAAGTTGCTTTTTTCCCCCCATTTCTTATTAGCAGAAGTGGTTTCTTCCTTATTTCTACTTGTAGTTTTTCTCAACATACACTGTCTATCTTTACATTATCCTGGCAAACATTGTCTAGTAAAAACTGCAGTGGGCCACCACTTCTCAACTTATCCTGCCGGCTACTAAAAAAGTGTCCAACCTACTTATTTAGAGTGGTCACATTTCCTCCTTTCCAATTGTGAGTACGGTAGTCCATTTTTTAAACGTTTGAATCAATTTTTGAGTGTGGGAATGTAATTTCATTTGACCAATAACCTGGTCGTGATCGCTACCACTCATTTATCAGATAGATAAAGTTAGCTAGGATCTGTATTATTATTGCCCTTAGGAAATGATCCAAGTCTGGTTGATTGGGTGTCAACTTATGGGTCAATGAATCCACCAGACTAAGCTTTTCTCCCAGGCTATTTGGCTATGTTTCAATAGGGAACTTATGGACTTTGGAAAAAAAATTGAAGAAAAGCATGGCGGAGTAAACAACTTTTATTGACAATCGGACTTTCAAAAAGGCCTCATGCCACACGGCAGATTTTTAAAAAGCTTTTAAAGCACAAGGTCTGAATTTCCTTACATGATCTTCTTATTCGCTTTCCTCTTTTCCAGAAGCTGATCCACCACATTGATGCGACCTCCCCCGCTCTCAGCCTTGATCTTGGTGTAGGCAGTCATCTTCCACAGGTTCTTACCGTAGATATCCTTGGAACTGCGTCTCACATGGTGGGCAACGTCCACATTCAAAGTCATTTCATTATTGATTCGACTCACGATTTCACCAGAGCCACCTCCCCACTCGTAGTTGACGTCGGTCGGGATGAATCTCTTAGCTAGTGATCGAGCAAGGAAAAATGCCATGAACTATGATTTCACAAGAAGTGTTTTTGTGCTCCAATTATCTCATTTATTGAATAGCGAACTCAATCCCTATACTAGCCAAGAACCCCATGGAGAGAATACACACAAAAAAGGAAGTTTCAGTTTTAAATGTGGGAGGAAAACTCCAGGAAAATCCCACACAATCAGGTAGGGACTGCAAACACAATCTGCAAAGAGCCCCGACGAGTTCGTACCAGGGTCCCCAATAGGCGGAAGGTGTGGGAAAATACCACTACGCCAACCTGACTGCCTGTACCCCAGTGGATCACTTATATCAGTAAGACAAGTTTCCTTGGAAATTCCCAGGAAAATTAGCTTGGCTTTTTTAGCATTTGTTGCTCACCCTTGTGGGAGTATTTTAAAGCGTGGTAACTTTGGGAGACAATATTACAGTGTACACTTTTCCCCCGAAAAACAATGAAACAAGTATGGGGTCAGGTTAAAATTCCCCATAAATTGCATGCACATTTTCTTGGATTTTAGTTCAATGCCAAAACCCAGTCTAAAACAAAACATTGTAAGTTTGTTTTGATACTTCCTTTGGGAGCCGTTCACACAAGTACACATTTTTTTGTTTAATGTCAACTCACTATTGACTTTGACAATTTTTTTGTCTCGCTCTTTACATCCCTCTTATCTGACTTGAATCCCTGTGTTGACACTTGTATCCTTTGGCAAGACACTCCATTGTAATTGCTTCTCATTCACCCATGAGTACATGTAAATGGTTACATCTCTGGAGGTAGAGACTGGTGATGTGAATGATTAGCAACCTGTGCACCAACTTGGCTGCCGGTGCTGCATACTACAAAGGAGTGGAGTTTCAGGAATGCTAAAGGCTCAATAAACAGGGGTAGTAATCACGTTAGGCACTTTGATACAATGTTGAAAAGTGCCTAATAAATGATGTGACCCACTGTAATAAAATGAACCTGTTGCCTAGCTCAAAGCTTGTGCATAATCACAAGGGCCCAATTTCATAAAGCCTGTAAGCACAAAAACGTGCTAAGCACAGACAAATCTTGCTTAGGAGAAACAGGTTACCAGCCAACATTCCATAAAGTTAACATTGTTGTCACTGGTTTCCCGCTCATTCCTTGCTAAGTATAGAAATTTGCTACAAAAGCAGAATTTTCTGCTTAACAGCTTTATGAAACTGGGCCAAGGCCTCTCATTTGGGTATCAACAGTAACATTTATATCATGTACTCACTTCAAAAAACCTCTTAAGCCTATCCGCATTGGACCTTTTGGGGGATAAACAAACCAAGCAAATGGGTAACTTGACCATTTTAAGTCCACTGCGTACAACCCAGAAAATTTCACCCAGATAACTAAAACCGGTATTAATGGGTGGTTTAACCGACCACTTTCTGACCAGGTAAACTAAACTGGTTGAACTAACTTAGCCCAAAAGTTCAGTTCGGACACATTGTCCCTGTAAAACCACCCAGTAAAATACCACGCCCTGTTCACTGCACAGCAAGGATCCCATGACACACAGAAGTGAACTACGACATGCATGCATGTTGCGGCAGAATAGAGAACTCATTAATTGCATCCCAGTGCTTGCATTGTTTTTTTCTTACTTTTATTTGCTGTGCCTTTCGTCAACCAATGTTTACAAGCTAGGTCATGTCTTTTGTCACAACCAGTTCAAAGGTCACTGGCATTGCCCCCTCAGACCAATTAGACTTATTTAGTCAGTTGGTTTGTGTTACCATCGTCTTGGTTAGTTAACCTACATCAAATAATGCAAGTGCGGCCATCGGTAAGATTTACCCATTGGAATGTTACTCACGGTCTCCGTTAAATATTAATCCAATGCAAACGCAACATGACTGCAATTGTTTTTCTCTCTGTCTGCGTGACTATTGTCTTTAATTTCTTCTGCTACTGGGGAGTGAAACCTTGAGCCTTCCTGGTGAGCTATGGAAACAGACTGAGAACTGCCATTAATGGGGGTACTTACGGGGGCACTTCCGACAGCATTCACTCGCAGCCTGGATCCCGATTTTGCAGTATACCACTGGGCAGACATCAAATGTGCACACCGCAGTGCCATTGCTGCAGGAGCAGTGAGAGCACTTGCTCAGGTCCCACTCGTAGCCGTGGTCGTAGGTGTCTTCTTCGATTTGGCAACCCCACTGGTCGTTGTTGGGTCCGCCTGAAAAATGTCCAATAATGGGTCCAGGTCAGCGAGGGCTTTCTGATTCCCCTGATTATGGCTTGTTGTGAAGTTGAATAGCCTGATTAATGTAGTGTGTGGTGGCTGTGACGCTTAATGTCCTGACATTTTTTTCCACCAAAGTTCCATGTTCAGCATTGTTCATGATGCCATGAAGAACTATCGCTTGTAAATTTACACACACAAAATATTGTCATCCTTTATAACGCTAATTAGTTGGAAAACAAAAACAAGTACCAGCTTATAAAACTACTCCAATGTTTAAAACCAAGTGAGAAAAATACTTGGCTTCAAAGAATGTTCTTTTAGAAAATAACAAGTTGAAACCAATAAAGATTTGGGTTTTTTCACACAATGTAAGCTATATACTACTATAAGCAAGCATAATTTACCAACAAATTTTCAATTTTTCATGTCAAGCTATTTAACCTACCTGGCACATTTATAATAGCCTCAGCACCACCTCCTGCTCCACCTCCACCTCCTGATGAGCCTCCAGCACCACCTCTTGCTCCACCGCCACCTCCAGACGAGCCTCCAGCACCACCTCCTGCTCCACCTCCACCTCCACCTCCCGATGAGCCTCCAGCACCACCTCCTGCTCCACCTCCACCTCCCGATGAGCCTCCAGCACCACCTCCTGATGAGCCTCCAGCACCACCTCCTGCTCCACCTCCACCTCCCGATGAGCCTCCAGCACCACCTCCTGCTCCACCTCCACCTCCCGATGAGCCTCCAGCACCACCTCCCATTGAGCCTCCAGCACCACCTCCAAATGAGCCTCCACTACCTCCCGATGAGCCTCTAGTACCACCTCCCGAGGAGCTTCCAGCACCACCTCCCGTTGAGCCGCCAGAACTGCCTCCAAATGAGCCTCCAGAAGTAGCAGTACCTCCAATACCATCTCCTCCTGCAGCAAAACCAAATTGTTTAATTGTTAAAACAAAATTGATAGCTCTCTGTCTGTCAGCCGGCTTATTTCACAAACTTCCTTGTGAATAATCTGCTCATAGAAGGTCCAATTTCTCATAAATTAATTTCTCAACTTTCAAAATGTTTTACTTAGGTAATGTGTTCTCAAATCTACTTCACAGGTTGAAAGGAAGTTTTCAAGTTTGCCAAGATTCTATGGCACTGAATTCATGAGTCCCTTAAGCGCAGATAAACAGCAATACAAATATTGGTGTAGTTGGAAACTACTGTATTGGAGAGCACAATTAGAACAAAAAATTTGAATGGAATTTTGTTGTTGAAGATTATTGTGATGTTGATTCTGCAACTCAAACAACAGTGCATCCCTGAGCATAAAAACATATTAAGTTGGGACGTTATTGTGCATTTTAACTCAATTGCAAGATGCCAGGCCTGGAATTACACGGAGGCCATGGCCTCTGTTGCCCCATGTCTTAGCCTTGGTGCCCTTTCAAAAGTTTCCCAATGACTTTCAGATTTTCAAATGGAACAGTCCTTTGCAAAATGAAAATGGCCTTGCCCTCTGAAAAATGAAATTCCTTGCCTGTTACACGCTGTAAGTGTTGACTGGGGGAACACATCAAATATAAGTCGGAGACCGTACTAAAAGACTAAGGCCAAATCTTATCTATTGGAAAATGAGTGAATCACAAAACTGAAATTGACCTCTTTAAAGGATTGCGTACAAAGCGTGCCAGATGTCTGGCCTGACAAATACTTACTCTGGGATTGGCACATGTAGGTGTATTCGCCGTCTATACATCTCTCATTTGCACCGCATGGATTGCCGATACATTCATCCCCATCTGCAATTCAAAAAAGGGGGGACGACGATTCATACAGGAAAAATGTTAACAAGGAGGTCAATAAAACGTTTCAGTACTTTCCCTTTACAAGCGATTTTAACCTTAAGGCTTTTTTGTTTTGTTTTGCGACCTCTTTGGTCATTTTGGGACAGGCCGCTTGCGGCCACTATGGTCTTTAGAGGGTTAAGGGAACAGCTTACCGACTCTAAATCTTAACTCGAATCCTCTCATTCCTCGATTCATATCCGAGTAAAAGTTCAACCACGCTCGGTCGCCTGGAATTTCGATGGGACCTGGCATGGGGTTGTAACGTGGCTGATCAAACAGCTGCAGAGCTTTGGCAGGGTTGGCGTCCGACCCCGCGCCGATGGCCAACTCATCTTTGCCCCTCTCAAACTCCAGGTTGTTGAAGGTCAACTCAATCTTCTTGGCATCTGCCGTCCCGACGAAGTATGAGCAGTCCTGGAAATTCGGGTAGGTGTTGGGAAAATTGGGTGATCTCAAGACACCCGATTTCTGGCCAAACAGATAGCGATTGCTTTGCTTATTACAGGGAGTCCCTGAAGAAGAAAAAAAGATGATGGCTTGAGTGAGATGTATTATTTTACTCAATTTGAACCATGCTTCCTTTGCTTATTTTATGTTAATATTGGTGTACATCCATAAAACAACACTACCGAGCTAATTCTCAGGAAATAAAAACTTCAGGAAGCTCTGGTGGAATTTTGACCCCACTGCCAACCTATGTTTGTTACACACTTGATGCAATTTTCCTGGGGAAAATGAGCATTCAGTATGCTACATGCCCAAAGTTATCTCACTTTAAGGCAAAGTATACCTTTGGTTTTTGGAACAGTTCAATTGTTCTAATCCTGTATAAATCTATACAATAAAGTTAACCTGTGAAAATTTCATTTCAAAATGTGGTAGCTTCTTTGAGATGTCCCAAAAGACCTGGAGTGGTTATGCTCACACGGGAAGAATAATCCTTAATTGGAATACACAGTCTTAAAAACGTTTCATGCAGAAAGATTGAAATGTTTTGAATCTTTTTCTCTTAAACCACAAAGGGGAATACTACATTAACAGCTAGTGCTTCTTACCAAGTAAGTTTTTATGCTCATAAATTTTTGGAGTTATTACTAAAGAAATACCATGCCTTCTTTTAACCCAAGCAGGGGTAGACAATTTCCCGGGAGTTTGTCAGGGTTAGTGTTGTGAGATGGATAAGTTTGCACAAAAGAGGGCACTATACTTCACCCAGAAAGTCAGGATCACGAAAAACAAGTTATCAGTTTTTTGCAGAATAAAGTTGTCAATTTTGTTGAGATTTATAGGCCCCTGGAACCCAAACCAGCAGTAACAGGACCTCTTAGATTTTACGAGTTTATCTTTATTGGACATTTGTTAACATTGTTGATTTTTGGGGATAATTTGGAAGGTTAAATGGGATATGTTTGTTACGGGATAGAATCTTATTTTTGGTTATAAATATAGTTCATGTTATCGTTGCATCGTATTCGGTATTCACTTAGTGTTAGTTTAGTTGGAATCGGACTTTAACTCTTTCTCTACCCAGTTTATTCTAGCCCTTATGACAATGTTTATTGTAATGTGTTGTTACTTAGAGTATATTTTCTTGCAAAGTGTGCTTGTAAAATATAATAGGGTGAGTGCATATTTATTTTAGCGTTGTAGCCAACAGCGCCCCCTCAGGGCCAGATTAAATTTTCCCTGCTTTCTGGATTTTGTTTTGAAGGTTGTTACACAAATAACTGTTTACTTGTTTTCTGTGTTTTTATCATAGTTGAAGTGGCATCAGACAGCTGCAGTGGCATTAAAGGGCAGTTGTATGTTGGTTCAGAGAGAGAGAGAGAAAGAGAATTAAATGTACTTTTCATTTAAACCGTTGGCAACAGTTGGCAATTCAAGTGTGAAAAGGTCATCCAAATTTTTCCGGGGCATTTCCTGGGAAATACTTGCAGTGTGAAAGGGGGTTTAAGAAGAATCAGGAATTGTATACATCTTTGAGTTGACTTTGGGTACGAGTCTGGTAAAAATCTTTCAATTTGGTTGAGTGTCAAAGTATACTTACCCATGAGATTAAGACAAATGAGATGGGCCTAAATCTTCTCTCAGCGAGTGTTCAAATGAAAACAGATGTTAAACTTAGTAGAAAGTTCTCTCTCATTTTAGATTCTGGTCTTGTAAAAATAAATTCTGGTCCAGTAAAAATGTTTGAGCCCTAGAAGGGGTCGGACAAGATGCATCCAACCCCCTTTTAGGAGTACAGTTGTTGTAAATATACATGTACTCACGAGTGACTTTTTCACAGTTGGCTCCCTGGAAGTCTGTTGGGCATTGGCAGTACGGGGTGACACCGTCTGGTTTGAGGGTACACGTTGCGCCATTCCGACATGGATTGAAGCGACATTGACCTAAAAATAAACGAGACCAGGATGATGTACACGTCTAATGTTAAAAAGTAAAAGTTATGAAAGTACTGAGTACAGAAGTCTTACTTAGAGGCAGGCTGTCTTATCAGTGGCTACTGGTAGTAGAGCACTAAACTTACGTTGGTAGTGCTGGTGGGTTGGCGGCCCTGCACACAAATTGTGTCACAAGGTAGGCCTGCATAAAATAATCCACCAAAAATTACTCCAATAAAAAAAGGGCCTATATTTGTAAATAAATAATACAACATGTTACAACACAACATTTCCTAAGTTAGGGTTAAGAAATGTTCCTGACAGTAACACTAGTAAGTGACAGTGACATATTCAATTCTAAAATATTACCCGCCTATGTACCATGTTCCTGGTCCATATACACATGACTAGGACTATATACAGTCTAGCTCGAGCATCAGACGTGACACTTCGAGGCTCGTGAATAACACCAGATACCAACCTGACCAGATCTTAACAGATGAACCTTTGACCTAGCATTCATTTCACAGGGAGACTTGCAGTCAGGTCACTTGTATGTTCACATTACATAATAGTGATAAAACAACACTACATGATCATGACGTACACAACTTTATGCACTGCTGTGTGCATGCAGACTATCGAAAGTGCAAACTGACAAACTAAATCACCTCGTAACCTCGACCAATCATAACAAAGGAATGGAAAGCTTACGTCACAGCACATTTATCCAACGAAATCAATGTATCCAACATGTGTGTCCAATGAAATCATTACTAGTATCAGGCCTGTAGACCAGTGGTAGCCTGTCTTTATCCTTCTTGCGGATAAAGACAGCAGACCATTCTAGTTCTACAGTAGTCTAGCTGCACAAAATTAGTGCCACACTTCTGACCCTGCTGGAGGTAGAAATACTACATGTATTAAAGTTTAAGACTAAGACCATGGAGGTAGAATTAGACTAAGTAAGACTAAGAGTAAGACTAGACTAAGAGTAAGAGACTCGCTGCAGTGAATGCTTGCCTCCCCATTCCAACCCTGGCACAACCAGTTTGGTCAAGCATAGGTAAAGTGTGAACCCTTGACCACACACGTTAGTGGGGCTATCCCCATGTGCCCCACACCCACACCCAGGCAATTATTTCAGCTTGCACGCAGTCTTTTTGTAATGACTTGTATTTGTATGGACAGATGGAATAGAGTGTATTGCAACTGCAAACGGATCCAAAGGGTACACAATTTACTTTCTACTGTGGAATCATTTTAGAGTAAAGAACTTACCAGTATAATTTTCTATATGAGTGCGCAAGTGCTGATGGGAAATACAGTACTACATAACAAGACTCGAGAGATCCGACAGTTTGAGTTACACGTTTGTAAATTCCGCTAGAGATTGACGCTGAACAATTATTGAAAGAGGGCGCCCTTTTCCAGTAGGACACAGAGCCGTATAATACGGCTCTGGTAGGACACACAGAACTGTACTGATTTGTCGTCTGCTCATAAAAAATTCAGTGCTATTTCCATTTTGACTGTACCAACGCCACACTGACGCGAAAGAAGGTAGACCTAGGCACGGGGGGGGGGGGGTACTAAACGGCCTACGTGGATTTTGGAAAACACATCATGGTTAATTGCTGTTATGAACAAACAATGGATTGTGACGATTTTGTATCCAATATAAAACAAAACGGTGGGAAAAACTGCAAGCCAAACAGCTGCCTCAGCGTCCTCAAACGGGGAAAAGATCAATATTGTTCCATGACAATTTTCTCAAAGTGGGAAACATTACAAGAAGCCCATAGGAACTGCATTAAAGCTTTTTTGTAAGAAAAGTTTAATAATATCGGAATATAATGTGGTTTTACCCCGAACACCGATGTGTATTATAGTACTGTGTACTCAGTACTTTCCCGAGTTCTGCGTGATGGGATTCGAACCCATGAAATTTGCAATGCTAGAACAGATTTCCTTACCACCAGACCAGCATCCAGCTAGCCCGATGGCTAGAGACAGGTCCGAATCCTTAGCAGTGGGTCCCGCAACGATACTTTAGGATAAAACCACGTTATATTTAATTGGTCTTGGCTTTGTAGATCTACTTTTCTCAAAGACTCGATGTCTTTTTAGAATTAGCAGTCAGAACAATGCCTTTGAACGGTGAAATGGGCGATTTGGGGAAAGTATCAAAACAAAAACGTGTGCCAGCTTTAGCAAAGTAGTGAAAACTTTGGGCGCCCATGCAGGTGTGGCGTAATGAATTGCCAAGGCTGACCTCTTGCGAATTGGACCAGCGGGCCAATTTCATAGAGCTGTACATAAACACAAAAAATTAGCTAAGAACGACAAAAATAATGTATGCTTATCAGATCAAGGTTACGATGCCAGATGGATTGTACCATGATAACTGGGCCAAATTTCGAGCTGCGTTAAGCACAAAAAGTAAAGCTAACCAAAGCAAAATTATTGCGCTTACCAGAATAAGGTTACCAGCCAAATTACCATGTCATAGACCTATGTACAATCCGTGACTGGTATCCTGCTTATTTTTTCTTAGCAGAATTATGCTTTTAAGCAACACTTTGTACTTATTAGAATTGGGCCCTGACCTGTCATCATGCAAACACCGTCTTAAGACTCCCAGCGGCACATCGTCTTTCGTCGGGCATTTCCCCCCTCTCCATTATTAGCCAAAGACATAAGGTGTAACTGTTTTGGATTTCTATGGGTTTTTTTTTCTTCCTTCCAATATTTCAGTGATGACAGAAGTGTTTCTCCTCGGTTGGTCTTTTTGCAAGTCGCATCCCGACACTTCAGTACTAATTTAACTCGGCACTCCTCGCAAACTGGGGACCTTGCAAAATCGGCACCCACCGGCACACAAAGAAAGCCGGTGTGGCAGGAGATTCTGTCCCCCCTAAACCAAAGAGAAACACTTCTGTTGTTTTACTGAAGTATTGAAAGAAACAAAAACCCAATCCAAAACAGTTAAACCTTTTGTCTTTGGCTAATTGCAACCTTCTCTACCGGTGAGTGACGAAACAAAGACTACCATTGACCTGATGACCTTTTGTGAATGTTTCCCTTTGCAACAATGGTCTACAGTACTAACGTGAGACAATAAATCAACTTTAATTGACAATTTTTGGGTAGTAAAGGTTTTTCAAGGTTATTAAGGGGGTCATTTCAGGCAATAACAGTGAAGTGTAGCAGACTGTTTATTGAGTTTTCATCAACTAAATCCAAACTTACATACGCGGGGGAGAAAACATTTTCTGTAAAAGAGTGTAACAGAGCAGTAGGGGCGTGGACGATAATATCATGTCCAGATAACTGTGTCAATTGTTCAAAACCACGTGGAGAGTTCGATGTGAGCTGGCGTATGATTGATCGAAGGGTGACTCGATTGTCTGTCTGGTTCTACGAGAATTCTGAAAAGTACATCACCACGAGGGAGAAAAAACCCCGCATGACTAAATTCGATTATTTTTGCTGACATTGCCTTCTGCTTGAGTAAATAGCACGAGCATCATTTTCAATCATTTACAAGGTTCTGTCCTTGCTCTATGGTTCTACCATTGCTCGTTTTCCGTCGATATTATTAGATTTTATTGGGTTTATAATTGCATGCTGGTTCACTTTGTTCTCTATCGTGAATAATTTGATTTGAATAATTGTTGTGACAACTCGTTGACAGCTTTCGGGGTTATCAAATGAACTCGAGTTAAAAATTCCAATGAAATGTGCTAGTACATTCACGCATGCGTGCAGACACTGCAAAGTTCGCACTTTGTTCGTTTGTGCACGCACAAACGGATGTGCGTCATGCCACCATCAGCCCTATACAAAAAGGCGCGATGTTCCCTCATTTTGTCAACCAGTAGTGATAGTGCGCATGCGCGATGTGCAATTTACATATTTCGTTGGAAAGTTCTATTTCGTATCAAGATCTCTTTTGAACAAAATCTTTTGAGCGTGATCAACCAATGTACACCACCAATGAATTCGCTCCCTACATTTTTCTTCAAGTAATAAATGTCTGGCCGTCTCTAGACCAGACAAAGATTATCCGTCTAGCTAAAATCCCAGCCAAAATGCTTGGGCCACGTGACAATAAACATATAACCTCAAAACAGTAGAGCGACTGGAACGGAAGACCAACTTGTTTGCCTTTTCTTTTATTTATGAGTTATTCATTGCTTATGCAACTAAGTATCTGATGATACACACGACGAGACGTGTGCCATATTGTATTTTAGCTTCCCGTTAGGATAGCAATAATCGAGATAATGTAAAGAAAAACAGTAGAAACCGCAAACAAGTTGGAAAAGTTGGCTTCGTCACTCGCGTGCGTGGTCTCCCCTTCCAGTCGATTGGGATCGCGGCTCTACGCTTTACCGCATTTCCCGCAGTTACTGGATGAACAAGTGTAGACCTACCGGCAGCGCTGCGCCCAAGCTTTCTCGCGCAACTTCGTGGGGACGATTTGAACGCAGTCTTTAAAAAAAACGCATGCTGTCATGCACAGTAAAACTTTGCGGCAAACCGACGGCATGACTTCAAGTCTACCCTCTAACTTAAAATCCTTTGATTGAAATCGTGTCAGTTCCGACTCTCGTTAGCAAGTTAAAGGTGCGCCGTTAAAACACGCTTCAGTTGCACGGACTCTCTGAATGCGAATCTTACGTTTGATTTTTCATCATTATTTAAAAATTGTATCAATAATCTGAATACATAGTCTTTTTTGTCAAATACTCATGAATAATAATAATAAAAAAAGATTTAAATTTGGTTCAGTAATTTACTTGTATACGGCTGAAAGTAAAACTAACTCCGAAGATCACGTGATTTATCCGAACCACTTTTTTGGTTCAGGTAAATCACGTGACCTTTGTTTTTTGAAAAATGCTCGAAAACGGCAATTTTTGATGGTTTCTTTTAGGAACCGTTCTTCTCCATTCCTGGAAGACCTTTGAAGTCATATGTTAGCCTAAAATAGTCGACGGAGAAGAGCCCAAGCCCAAGCCGTTTCAAAAGGGGCCAAAGTTTCCTATATGCTGAAACTGGACTAATATTCCCTGATGGCAAAAGTTGAGTTATTTGTGCGTTTTGATTTTTATTCGAAAGACTAATTATTTTATCATTTGAATACGTGAACTTTGTCCTTTTTAAAGAAGAAGAACCCCCCGTAAAATCAATAGCTCCAACCAATTGGACAATCGCATCTTTATCGCCGCTAATTATTATTCAGATCGTTCAAATGCATACATAATTTTGCACAGCCTTCTGGACCTAAGACTTTAGTGCATACACCTAGAACACCTCCAAAAGATGCACAAACTTACCCTGGCCGCTCACGAGCGTTCCAAGAGACAATAAAGCAAAGAGAAGAAGCATTTTGACGGTTCTCCTTTGGGCTTTGCTGAGCCCGAAGTAAGAATTCTTTGAGATCCTCGGTGCAGATTTTCTCCGCAATTCGATGAGCAAGAAAGTTTCCTGGGTGTCGGAGAGGATGCGGAATTGCACCGTGCAGCGTCTGCTAAAACTAGCCACGCAACAGGTGCCCTGGATCCCGCCGCACTTCCTTTTAAACGGTCGCCGAGACCGACCGCCTGATTATTTTCAACCAATCGCGTCTGCAGGTGTGAGGGGCGTGTTTTGAACACTTCCATTTGATTGGACGAGGAGTACCGACCTTAGAGGTCCAATAAGTGATGTGGATGTGAGGGGGCCTTGAGGCTCGACGTGGAGATTGGATTACGAAACCAGGGGGAAAGTGGATTGGGCAAGGTCTGTACGGTAAAGCAATATAAATCACTAAAATAACCTTGGTCCATCTAAATCATTTACACACTTTTTTAACCACTCAATATGTTCTTCCATTGATAAAATAATGATACAATGCCCGTTTAGTCCTAAATTTCCAGCTTTTCAGTCCCGAATATCAATACGTGTAGTTGCCCACAATTCCGACCCAGACTCAAACATAAACGGGGGGGGGGGTCGTCTTTCTACTTGTAGGGGTGGACATGACTTGAAGGCACCTGAACAACACAAGATGAACAAAGTTGCTTTGTATGTAAAAAAATATATATTGGGTAGCTCATCAGCTGAAAAGCACTGGAAAAGGCGATTGCGTAATTTCTTGTGAGCTGTCTTTGTTGCCATTTCAAAAAAGTAGGCCTATCTGGGAAGTTCCATTCCGAGCTTCTATATCACAAAAGGCATTAAGTGCATGGTAATTCAGGCAGCAGGTTTTTCTTTTTAAATCAAGTTTGGCCAAGACACATTTTGATAGAATTTAAGGTTATTATCGATTCTTTAGAAGATTTTTTTTAAAATCAACTTTCTGGTTCGCAGAATTTGAAATTTGGACTACAGATGTTAATCTGTGCACTTCAGCCACCAGTTCGTCCCTATTCCGTCCTCCGTGGCCCCACTGATCGGAATGTAAGGGCAGACCACTGCGACTCCATCATTTGTAACATCTGTTAATTGAATTTTGCAAGAGTCTCTGAGAAAAATAGGGGATTTCATTAGCCTAGGACACAAATACAGCTGGAAATGAAGGTATGGGAGATCAGACCATACTTCACATGCAGACAGAATCGCTAGTGTCTCTCTCCGATATCTAGGCCTGTGGGCCTCTTCGCACTGAAGAGTTCAAGAAACCATTGGATAATAAATTTATACTCTGTTGCAGCTATAGAAAAAAGGGTAAAGGTTTGACTGCCTTCAATCCAAACAATCTTCTTTATACAAATAACAAAAATTTAGTGGGGGCAGCGTGGGTCCACGATGGTGTCCTATGGGGGTGTAAATTATTAAGACAAACCAGCTAATGTTCTTCTGCCCTAGGACATGACAGGACTAAAATTTCCACTAAGATTTGTGAGGGTAAAGGCCTCGTCTAAGTTAAAGGGATTGTGTATACAGACGTGTATCTAAGTTCCTGCAGCCATTGTCTGGCTCCCATTATAATCAACATACCCAAACCGAGGCCGGATGGCTGGGGAAATATCATGGCTTCTTTTTGAGTGCATCACTTAGCGCCTTGGAACCAAGACTAAGTTGTTAAACAACCCTTTCTAATCGGAACCGTTGCGCAAGAGATTTCATGCACACGGTGTTACCGCAAACCTTACAAGATAAAGTTTTTTTTCTCCATTTAATTTTTTTTTAATTGACTTAATTTGGCAGGTGCAGCAGATCATGATGTTTTATCTTTCTCTTTTACTTGTAATAATTTTTGTCGTGTTTCACTTGTTCGTTGTTGTTGTCGCTCATTACCTTGGCGAGAAAAAAAACCTAGAACAATTAGTACATTGTGCTATGGGTCGATGAATAATAGTTAGCTTTGTTCAGAAACAATTTCGAACCTGCAACTTAAACTTCTTATAAAAAATAAATATGTATATTTTAATAACACACACACACACACATGCCTTTATTGTGTACTTTTTCAGATTCGGTAACCCGGATGCGCGTGGGCGTTTTGTGAAAGGTCGGCCCTGTACACGTTGCAATCAAAGTGGAAATTGACAAACCTTACGTTCGACTACTTGTCCACTTAGAAACGATATCACGTGACAAATATGCACGTAGGGGTAGGGTCTAAAGGTAGGGTCATAGTTTGTTTTTTGTCAACGCATTGCTTATTAAAAGGCCAAATTATAAAGAAAGTAACATTAAAAGTCACCTGTGAACGTTTCAGCTGAATACAGTGTCTACTTGCTGTGAAAACAGCAACAAACTGTCACGGTATTTTGACAAGAACGTCAAGTCTATCCATGCTTAACTTGGTGATAGCGGGTACCAACCGCATCTCTTGCAGCAGCATTCGCGAACGGACACCAGCCCTCAGAAATCTGAGAGTCGATTCATACAAGAATAAATTCTCAGATTAGTATTTTTTTTATTGATTTCTAAATCAACGGGGGCATTTCAGACGAAGTAATTTCGCAGGAGCCTTTCTACAATTAATTATCTTTATACCAAGATAAGCTTTCACATAGAAAACAACAAACAAATTCAGGCGTTAGAGCCCGTCCAAACGATGACCCTACCTTTACATCATGCAACCCACAGAAATAATGTAAAACGTTTGATGCAATGTTCTGTGGGGAGATTCGTTCTAACAATAAAAAAAGGAACACGTTTATTATTATAGTTTGACAACCTCGTTTTAGTAAAGGCAATGTTTTAATTTATGTTTGATAGTCTTGTAAACGGATTGATTTCAAACACAATCATTATGCCCATGTTTGGTTCACA
>CM021529.1:21001773-21014590 GCA_010994315.2 Pisaster ochraceus
CGTCAAAAAAAGTCGCCGCCCCGCCAAAAAGGCGCCGCGTAAAAAAAAGGCTCCGCGTAAAAAAAAGGCTCCGCGTAAAAAAAAGGGGCCACGTAAAAAAAAAGCGCCATTTGAGTGTCCATTTTAGAACACCATACATGTGCTTCACCAAACAAAAAGCAAATGACTGAAAGGTATCTGGTTACAATCACAAGTTTACACTTCAGGTGAATACACCAAGAGAATGGCACAATAATAAAAACCATGTACATAATATAATATCAAAGAGTTAACGCAAAATAATTACAATACAATACATTTACAAGCTATAACAACTGACGCCTAACTGAGACCAAGCGCTTATAACATTGACTCCCAATTCTGGAATTACAAACTGAAATTATATACAAAATGGCGAAAAAAGAAATAGGAATTAACAAACATGAAAGACCTCATAGAAAAAAAGAAAGAAAAGTTTCTTCCCCCACTAATTTTTTTGGCAACTCACAATGCGTGGTCAACTTAATTCTTCCAGAGAAAGCAAAACAAAAACACAAGACATTTTGTTCTTTCGTTTGTGTACACTGAAGCAGTTCATTTTCAATAACTTACTTCTACCAACGTCTTTGCAGGCTGCAGTCCTCCAGCTACTTCGAAGACGACCATCCCACCAAAGGAAGACATCTGCTTCTTGGCTACCTCGTGCTGAGGATGTGACGGTAGACCTGGGTAGAACACCCGGCTTATCTGTATCACAGTATAGATGGTTATCGTACGGGTACCAAGGCAAAGTAAACTATTATCACGTTTCTGTTAATGTCATTACCAATGATGCCTCACAAGTAAACTTCTAATCTAAATCACTGTGGCTCGCAAGCCTGAGGAAACCTGTGAAGGGTGCTTGCTATGTGAACCAGAAACACAGGTGCCAATCACTCTTCCAAGTGTTCTTGGTTCTTTTGACCCTAGTGCACGGGACCTATGGTTTAATGTCTCATCAGAAGGACAAAGCAATAATGGTTAAGTATCTCGCTCAAGGACGCACATACCATGACTGGGATTCAAACCCTCACTCTACAGATCAGAAACACCAGAGCTTGAGTTTTGTGCTTTTATCCGCACGGCCGAACCAAGCCACTATAATCACCTAAACACATTTTTGTTTTTTATAAACTCAGATTTGTTTAAAGCAAACTTAATTTGTGTTTCCATTCGAACTTGCGATAAATGGATTATAAAGAGATACAGCTTTGTAATCCCAAAGAAGGGACATTTTAAATGTCATTGATCCAAAGGTGGGCATAAAATGATTCAGACAATGATTGTAAACAGACGAGATAGACTGTAACAATTACAAAACTTCATATAAACCCACAATCTCAAGTGCCACAATTGTGCAAATGCTTAAAAAATAAAGATGAATTAAAAATACAAAATGTTCAAAAACAGTCATGCGGTAAACTTTCATTAAAAACTTTAAAACGTAACAAAAGCAAAACTAGTTCAAATGATTGTATAAACAAACTGCATGATTACATGTACATGTATACGAAAATAATAAAGCACAGAATACGAAGTTATAACTAGCATTTGAAATAATGTCAACAATACAAAATATTAGAACTACACGGTGAAGTCAACAATGTTCCCAACTCAACGTTTTATCAGCTTGTACCCGCGTCCTTCAATCTAAGGCTGTAAAATAAAGAAACATCTGTCAACATCAATTACTAAAAAGACTCAAACCAACAAGGTCATTTCTATCATACAGAGTCCTTGTGTTATAACGTCGCTAGCCCGAAACAGCGCCCTCACAATGAGGTTAATGAAGCCATATCATTGAGGCGTGTGCAGCGCGCGTACACATGAACAACGTGCGCCTACCATTTTCCACACATTTTGGGAGTCAATTTCTTTGTGTATAATTTTGACTCCCAAAATGGCGGCTGGACAGGCGCGTGTAAGTGCGCTTTGCGTTGTGACAAAAAGCAAGACTCATCAACTCAGCATAAGCACAAAAGCGTTGAATACAGACACATTTAAACAATATTATATATTCTATATGTATGGTCAGTTGCCCCCATGCACAAACATCCCACACGACTTCTGTCTCCCACGCTCACCATTTGGGGGGAGTATCAAATTGCGCGCAACAATATAACAATATGGAAAGTCGTGTAAATATTGCGTCGTCTAAATCGTTCACTACACTGTTTAACCATGGAGCAATAAAACTTAACACGCATGGACATTGCCTCAGCTCCCAAAACGGCGCAACCAAGATTTATGTGACGATGACGTCATCAGGTCAGATGAGTTGGGTCAATCGGGCATAAAGTTGGAAGCTGGTGGACTGCAAAACCTTTTTGATTTAGAATTTTGTTTACTTCACCTTTGGATGCTGTTCCAGGTACTGAGCTATTATAAGTCCGTTTTGGCTGTGTTTCTCCATTCGAAGAGGCAGAGTGCGGATTCCACGTAGGAGCAGAAATGCATCAAACGGGGACTGCACACACACAAATAAATATAAAAAGGCAATAAGTTACGAATTTGAAACAAAGTTCATCTAGTTGCTGTTTAGGAAACAGCCTGAATCTGAAATCAACTCTTTAGAGATGATCAAGCGCGAAAAACAGCTCGGCACAAAGCAAGTTTTTCCTGTCAGAAATTCAAACGTTATCATGATCATGACTGGTTTACTTGCTTATTGTTTTGTAGCTGAAAATGTGTTAAGCAACATTTTCTGCTTAAAAACCAGCTCTTGGGGATCATGTTGGCACAGTGGTTTCTTGCCCCGCTGTTCATCTCTGTGTGAACCCCGGTTCGAATACCACCACAGACCGGAATACCACCACAGACCGGAGTCTAGCATGTGGATTGGGTTTTCAGTCACCACGTTGCGTGGGTTTTCCCCATTATGGGTTTTCCTCCCACATCTAAATTATAACTTGTTCTCGTTTCCTTTCTGGCGTCGTAATTGTGCTGTTGGAAGTGTAATAAAATAAACATTATGATATTGAATCCAGGTGTGAAATTGAAGCAATATTCCCGTAATATAAGCCATTTGCAGGTAAGGTTTGAATAATGTCTGGTACTTTGACTTTTTTAGTCACAAGTTACCGCTTGAATTTGAATTCCTCGGACTGAAGCGTCATTTGCTGTGTCACATGATTCAGGGCAAGCTTACAAAGAGACGTCGCACACCCACACACAATTCTGAATGAATGTGCACGGCACAGCGGTACCAGGCTTTGCCTACCTGGAGGTTGCTGTATAAAAGCTTACCCTGTGACATAGCAACTGTCTCTATAGTCTGAGGAATTCAAATATAAGCGGTTACTTGTGACTAAAGCATGTGCCAAAAATTATTCAAGTCTTACTTGCAAAATGGCATATTGGTCAATCTGCAAAGCTTTCACATCTTTGACTACATACCAGACAGCTTCCTGATTGTCCTTGAAACATGCTGATTCCATACAGAATCTCTTCATCCTTCGTGCTCATAGAACCTGCAACGACGTCACTGTGTCCACCCATGTACTTGGTACTGGCAAGATAGCAACAGAAGGCCACATGAGAAACGGGCACAGTTTTATATGGACAAACTGATAGCTATAATAGATGTAATATTGCATTGGGGATAAATATACTACTTTTGTTTTGTCCTACCCTCATGTACGGTTTCTAACAGCTTGTGTAATAGTTTTTAAATGGGCACTGTCGTCATTCTCAAAGTAGGCCTATGTCTGTACATGGAATTATGAATTCCCATTCAGTTCACGTTTGCTCTACTGCATTACGTATTACGCAAACGCCTTTTGCACTTAACGCGTTCCGCTTTGAAAATTTACGCGTAGTTGGCAAACGTTTGAAGTGTTAGCCTGAGTGGAACGAAACCCTGCTCTGCTCATGACGACAGTGCCCCTTCGGCAGTGCCCCTTCGGCTGGTTTAATACAATTTATTTGCACATAAAACGAGCAATTGTGTTGCTACATCCGGGCCAAATTTTTTACAAGTGCTTAAGCAAGAAATATTGCTCAACAGTTTCCTGCTCAACAGTTTCCTGCTAAACAAAAACGCGCAGTACTAGTAACAGATAGTATAACATGTACATAATTTTGGCTGAAAACCGTATTCTGGTAACCATACTTTTGTTGCACTTAGGCATTTTTTGCGCTTGATTAAGCGGCCCCCCAAAATTGCATTTTCATAAAGCTGCTTAAGTAGGAAATATTGCTTTACAATTGTCTGGTAAGCAAAAGTTAGCACAATACCAGTTACAGATTGCATTTAAGAAATTGCATTTTGACTGGTGACCATATTCTGGTAAGCATCATTTTGTAGCGCTTTGCTACTTTTTTTTGCTTAAACAGCTCTATGAGGTTGGGCCCTGGTTCCAACCAAGGTAGGAACAAGTTCTTATTAGTACTCCACATATCTTCCATAATTTAAACATCCAACGAACAAAGTACCACTACAGCAATAAGGTTTGCATCTTTAACAACAAAGATAAAGTCAAGAAACAAATGTCCAATTTCGGATATGGTTTGAATTAAAGGAGCGTTCACGATTATCAATATTTTCACCAGCGTACAATTTGTGCACTAGGGAAGGGGGGGTGGTCTGCGGCCTGTGTACGCTTTCTAAAATGAAATAAAATAAAATTATGATTTGGGTAAAATCTTACCAACTGTGAACCACAACATCAACACCAAGCTCCAGAGGGCGCTGCAGGTAGGGAGACCCAAATGTGGAGTCTACTACACTGACGGCACTGGGAACCGTCTTAGCGACGTCAGCAAATGCCTTCAAGTCAAGCACACCTAAGCATGGGATGCAGGGTGTTTCTCCATAGAATATCTTGGTGTTTGGTTTGATTTCTTTTCTATACTCTTCAATGTCACATGCCTTGATGAAGCTCACCTCGATACCATAATTCGGAAGCATGGCTTTCATGACGGAATAAGTGCCAGAATATACAGAGTCTGGTGCAATCTAGAGCATGGAAGAAAACATCAATTGAAGCATACAGATGTAGACACTGTGCAAAAAATAGTTAATGGCCTGAGGTTCGACCCTAGCAGAGTCTGTATCAATGACTAAATGGTAAACCATGCCCATTAGTGGCAGATGTGCCCCCCCCCCGCCAATGTTTCCACACTCTTTTCCTCTTATGCAGAAAAGTATGCCCCTAAAATCCTCTTAAGAATTCCAGAGATTCCCAGAACACAATAAAGACACAACAGGATGGAAGTACATCATGCCATATATCAAACCCCGAATGCTAAATGGTTTTAGCCTCTGCTGAGGAAGACTCTGCTGGGGTCAAAACGTCAGGCCATCAAATAATTAATTTTAAAATATTCTTCATTTTTGTAATTAAAAAAAAGTAGGCACACGCAGATGTTACTTTGGAACCAAGTACAATGCAACTTACCACATGGTCCCCAGCCTTCAGCAGCGCCAGGAGAGTTGTTGTAATGGCTCCCATGCCGGAGGAGAACACCAAAGTGCCCACGCCTCCTTCCAGAGAGTTGATGGCATGAGCGGCCGACTCACAGGAATGATTGGCGATCCTGCTGTAAATGTAACCATCCTAAGGAAGATACGGTTTAGAACACCATATACAAATGATTAAATATCAAGTTGTAAAACACAAAGGAAACTGACTCATGGGTAAAGTTTAGATAATTTAAGGATGAATAAAGGAAAATTGACTGGAGCGGGACTTGAACCTGCAGCCTCCGGAAACGCGCTGGTGTTTTATTTTGTCAATATCTTTGTTCAGGGGTGTTAATCAGAAGCCATTCAACCTGTAACTGTCGTGGATCACACTCAAGATGATGTGACTTTTTGTTTCAAATATCAAGTAGTCTACCACAAGGGAAACCGAGTGTTTGAAATAATTTGGGTTGAACAAAGACAAATTTACTAGAGCGCGACTTGAACCTGCGACCTCCGAAAACGTGCCGGTGCTCCACCAAATGAGCTATCTAGTCGCATCCCTATACGTTCCATCGGACGGACGAAGCAATAATGGTGTATTGCTTGCTTATTATAAGGGCACAAGTGTCAAGATTGGGACTCGAACCCACACTCTGCTGATCAGAAACACCAGAGCTTGAGTCCGGTTAGTTAGACCGCTCGGCCACAACACGCCATCGGTGTCAGATTTGTCAAGATATTTTCCTTTCCTTTAAATATCTATGAGTATAGGTTTCTAGGGGTTTGTATAGACTTTAACCACTGTGGCTCCACGGTTGCTCTTTGCCCGCTAGATTAACAAATTAAAAGCTTCTTGACATTGTGACAAGCAAAAAATGACCTTTACCAATTATCCAATATGTATGTTTATACTTCTGTCAGCCAATTCTGTCAACTTGTTTTTATTACAAAAAGAATCATGGACAAAACTGTTTATAGACAATGTTATTATAGACATGCGATAATGTTGAGTAATGTTGAACAGGAGCATTCTAAACATAGGCCTACATGCATGTAATAAGTTCGAGCCCCTAACAATAACATGCTTTTATAATTTAGCGTTTTTGGCAGATTGGTCAAGGACAAACTGCATTGCTTAAAGGTGATGTACTGGAGTAGGTCTTTAGAAAACTGAAATAACACCAGAGCTCGAAATTTACACTGGAGCACAGGCACAGTGATTTGGCGTCACTACCATCACAGACTTGAACGAGACTATATGAACCTGACATGCGTGATTGAAACTAACAGGGTCCGTGGTTTATGTGCAAAGGTCACACACAGGGAACGCATCGACGGAAACAATATTTTCTTCGTCCTTGACGATTTATGTGGTAGCTAAAGTTGCGTGTTTTTCCTCTTTTTTCCGGTCTCGAGCCGAGTCACGCCGATTCCCAGGGTTCGAGACTGATGTCCGCGGGGGTGGGGGAGAGACCGGTCTCGAGTTCTCCAGCACTGAGCTTCAGGCCAGTAAACTCGTGACTGGACAAGTCTTGCGCTTTTTACTTATAAAATGATACCTAACTGTGTAATATCTTTAATTAAAATAACAAGTAAATGAAATGATTTTCAAATGTTGACTTTGAGTCTGATCATCATCTTTCAATACTCTGTTGAGTATTGAAGGGTATACCTACCCACATGACAAATGAGATAAATCGTCTCTCAGTGTTAATATAAAAGCAATATACAGTAAGTATCTACAGTCCTGTATCTACAGTCCATTCCGATTCTTGTCTTGTTAAAAAAAGAAAGAATTGTAGTCCAGTATTTAAAAATGCTGAGCTACACGACCTGTAGTCATGTTGACCCACCCCCCCCAATTCGAGCCCTGAAAATGCAGTTAAAATTTCGACCACCAACTGTTTCTATAAATAAATCCTTTAAGAAAAAGTAGGGGCCTACCTAACAGATCTGATGGGTAGACCGACAGTGCAAAAGAAAAAGCACCAAACAATCGAAAAAGATAAATAAAAAATGTAAAACATATATGTATATGAAAAAAGAACTCAATATAATCTTCCAAAATGAAAAGTTGTCAATAAACTGCTTTGATGTCCAACCACAGTTTCTGAGACCTAGGTGCTCATGGTGTTAGCCAAAGGTGTGGTGTTTTGAATGTGGAAATCTTGTTGTGTACTATGCCCCATATGGGGCAGGGGGTACCCCTCCCATGCCCCCCTCCCACTACAACACATTATTTTCCTCTTGTACAGAAGCATCCCTAAACTCTTCTAAAGAATTCCTGAGATTCCAAGTATACAATGAAGATACAAAGAGAGGGGGTGGGGGTACACCATGCCCCCATATCAAGCACCAATTGGCTCGTGTTATCTTTCGTTTACATGTAAACGTACGGTAATCAGGGAGCAATGTAGACACACACTTGCTCCATTTACAACAAATTGTGGAATCCTAATTCCATGGCTGGGGTCAATTTAATAAAATCTCGGTCGAAAACTTGCGGGCACAACCATGTGTGAATTTCTATTAGAAGGAGTGTTGGCTCTCAAAAGAGTAGAGCCATTGGTGCAGTCTCGACGTTTCGAGCAAAGTATACTGTTTAGAGCTAACACTCCACCCAAAAGAGATTTACACATAGTTGTACCCGTAAGTTTACTAGTAAAAAATACTTCATGTTATCCACACCATGCAAACTTCAAACTTCACTCTCATAAAACCTGAAGCGGACATTTTTACTGCTTACTGAGCAGCTGCCCTTCTGTTGTTTACGATAAGCAAATCACAAGGCACGCTAACTTGCTAACGGTTTTGTACTGTAAGTAGATGAAGTGATGCAAGGAACTATGAATGTGCACACATGCTGTTCAAACATTTCAAATGTTTATGAAATACACTTACATAAAGCTTGCGCACCCTCTTCTGCTGTAAACCATTCTAAGATGACGTCACTATTTTACCGCTCCCCTTGCGCTGGACTACCTACACCTTTACAAGCGGGCGTCACATACACACGTTACTAGATGACTGCCTACTATAGTGAGATCGTGATTATTTCTCTGCATCAACCACGCAAGCAGATTTGCTTTCCCTCGCTCTAACTTACAATGGTTATTTTGGGGAGATAATCCAAGAGGGCGCTATTTCAACAAGTAATGGCTGCCAGGTGGACAAAAACTACTATCACAGACTTGGAACAAAGTGTACATGAGCATGTGCTACGAAACGCAATCATGCATAGCACTGTGCCTATGTAATCCAACATGCCAGACCTACCGCGCTGAGCAAGTTCGTGCGTCACTTTGCCGTTTGGATCACGCATGAGTGGTCTGCGATTCACTCCACGCGTTCAGTCGACTGGTTCGTCAAATATGGCAAGCATGACGATGACGTATCGATAACGGGTAAACATGTATTCGACCATAAAAACGATTACTTGCAATTATTATCTCAATGATTGCCATATTTCATTGGCAAAAACCTACTATTAATCGTTAAACCTAGAGCAAAGTTAAACTAACTTTTTGTGTGATTGAAAAAGTTTACAAAACTGTCTTGATCACCAAACCAAAACGCCTTCTTGACAAACTGACGTAGCTTCGTTAGTTCACTAGAGAAACAGTGCTCCAGAGCTAGGTTGATCATGGAGACCCCTCCATGGGTTGATCCAGTTGGACTAGCTAGTTTAACCAAGCAGCGTTCGAGTGACATCAATATCGACTATGATTTAAGTCTAGTCTACTCTAGTCAGCCAACCGAGCCTGCTTCTTCTTGTAGAAATGTGACGTCAGTGAGAAGGCTCTATAGTAAGCGCATTTATTTGCTTTATGGTAAAAGGATTTTTGAAAGTGTGCCCAGATTCTTCCTCGCATCTTACATACACTATGTACAAGGGTCCAAGACTCACCTTTTTGGCATAATCATCCACTCAATTGATTCTATATGTAGATGAGACGCTGATAGAAGGCACCAATGGGAAGGTTAGGTCCCGCCCTTTGAGCTCAGGTTGAGAGCACACAGCTTTCGTTTCAAGACTTGTCTCTGGATCAAAATGATGCGTCTTCGTGTCGCGACGGAGCTCTATCGCTGGATCTTTGACTCCCCCAGAGTCTTGAATGCTGGAGGGCACCCTGCTGAGCTTCCTGCTCTCTCCCATGTTTCAAGCTCTGGTAAAAAAAAAAGATGAAACCATTGATGAAAAACAAAGACAAATTTGTAAGCCTTAAATTTGCACAGACAGTTTATAAAGCACCTCATTAATTCAAAGCCAGCTTAGTGCGATATTTTGTTTTCTAGTATAATGTATTTATAGTTAGCCTAAAATTCTTTGCCTTTAGGCCTATTACTTTTATCCCGTTTGCTTTGGAGGGTGCAATAACACCTTTTACGCAATACGCAGCGCCTTCCGAGTTGCGTTCATTACAGACAACGTGTAGTGAGGCACTCTGGCGGATAGCACATACATGTACACAAGTAACTGTTTCAAGGCGTCCCTAGGGTCATGGTTCAGTGGCTCCGGTCACAAAAGGCACTGCAAACAATTCGTGCTGCCTTCATTAAAGGTCTGTTCCTTTCATGTACCAGCCAAGATTTTGTAAAGACAGACTGCATTGTTATGAGACGTTCATACCGGAATGACGTCTGTTCGACCGGGCGTGTGTCCATGATCGGCCATTACATAATGGCTTTCCATTATTTTGGGAATAAAGCTGCCTAGCTTAGCTGCAAAGTATCCAAAAGTATCCAAAACCAACACTATTTACCAACAATATAGGGCTCCTATATTAAATTTTGGAACGGCGCACGTCGGGGCAGTTAATACATGCCAAAATAAAGTTATATCACGTGACGCGTGTTTCACCAATCAAATGACAAAAATCTTCGTGCGTGATATACATGTTTAAGGTAAGATACAGAGAGGTCTTCGATGAATTTTAGAGTATCCTCCAGTTGTCCGTTTTTAAAGATTGAAGACTAATTCTATGAACTGAAAAAATATATAATTAAAAAAAAAGCGACTGCGAAGTATCGACTGTCGTCATAAGTACCTTCCTTGGTTAATTTAAGTATGTTTTAAAAACCTTTTGTAACTGATTTTAAAACTTGATCTGGTTAAGCTGTTTAAAAAAATGTTTCACACCAAGGTCCGACCTTTGACGGCCTACAAGCAGGGCCACCTGTTGTAACTCTAATTTCACGGGTCGTCTTTAGTACGATGTCCCAGTGAAGCCGTACGTGAAAGAAATGTATGCAGTGACTCCAAGTGTTATGTGAGACTCTGCATGGTTCTGTAGCCGGTGTGTCCCCCCCCCCCCCATACGGTAAAATAACATGAGCTAGCGAAGTTGATCCAGAAGAGGGCGCTAAGAGACGAAATTTCAACACAATTCGCCGTGAGGGGGACAAAATATCCGGGGGGGTAAGAGACACTGGAATCTCCTGCCACACAGTCTTTATATGTTCAAGGTAAGTATTTTTGTATACTTGTTTATCTTAACTTGCTTTGCAATCTATTTCACATGAAAAATAAAATAGTTAAATCCATGCGGAAGTTTCTCTACTTTCAATTCTCAGCCATTTTTGTTTTCTGTCTTTTTATGTTTCTTGTTTAGTTTTAAAAAATCAAATCAAACCTTAATAATTGGATGCATTCTGAATGTTAATTAAAATTGTTAAACATTATAATAATTGAAGCAGTATCGGTGAAACCATGGTGAAACACAGCAACTTTGTACATATGCAACTAGTTGCACGGTACTGCAATTTCCGGTGTAAAAGAAGAACAAAATTACAGGTTCGTGTTAAACTGCATTGTCCCAATTTTGTTATTTTTCAAATTTAAGGCTTAAAATTAACATTATAGTCCTAAAATTGCCATCGAAACAGGATTTTAAATCAACAAATGTTTTGTTTGCCATTCTCTTCCCAAAATTGTGAAAAACATGCTCCAGATTTTACGAATCAATCTAACTTGTCTAGGCTAACAAAATTAATAAATTCCAGTTTTTTGTTAGCAATATAACGCACATTTTGTCATGTTTATATAAACACAGACAACTTCACCAGAAGAATATTCATTTTTAGGAACAAAGGATAAACAAATCTATCCCATCCACTTTTCGGCTAGGTTAGAGGAAAGAGGGATAAGAAAATCTACCCCCTTTATTTTTTGCTGGGTTTGAACAACAAGGGATAAAACAAAGTCCATCCCCGCCTCTTTTCTGCTGGGTGTGAGCAGCACGGGATACAGAAATCTATCCCCTTACTTAAAATATTACTACGGCGAACCACAAATAGACTCTTTTTGTCAGCTTTCCCAATATTGAAGAATACATTGTCATTAAACGATGTGCGTATTTCTCTGCAATATGTGACAAAACGTTTCGCTAACAAAAGGTGTAAATCAAAAGAATGTTAAAAATATTTTTAAAAGTCTACACATTTCTTACTTTGTGTACCTCCTTTTTTACAAGACAGTTGGGTCGTGTGGGTGGTTTGGACGTGGACTGGAGCAGGGGATAACGTCTAGGGGCAGGGCTAATACCAAACAATGGGAATGATCTCATTTCTAAATGTTTTATAATTACCTTTTTCTAACTTATGTTAGGTCTGTTAGTTATTGTACTCGGTTTTAAATAATATATCAAGTTATTTGTTAACAATTTTGTTAAAAACATGTTTTTCTCAACGATGTTGTTATACAGATTTCATATTTACGATTTCATCCAAATGCCATCAAATGTTATTGTTGTATTATTGTAAATATTTGCTTTCTCTCTGATGTAGGGCAGCAGGTCTACATGGATCACTGGTATGTTTTTGATGCCCATGGTCAATCTTGCTTGTTTTGTCGTGCGGTGTTCATGTTTGAATAAACACAAATTACAAATAAAAAAATCGAGGTCACAAGTTTAGCTGTTAAATGATTGATGGACATGGGGATTGTAGATGAAGTCAAAACATGTTTGTTACACTACCCACCCCCCTCTAATTTGTTGCTTCTGCATGTTTTGAATCCCATTGGACGGTTCAGCTAACCCCTTCTCCCTGACTGTTTCAACCTTGAATCTGTTTCCAAATAATCAATTAGTTAAAATTAATGGTTTTTGCCAAGATGGCCATTGGGGCGGGAGAGCGTTCACGGGCGAATCGGGTCAGATTTAATCTTTTAAATGCAGGCAACTTCATTTCATTAAATGCAGGCAACTTCATCAACGATCAGTGACTGTTCGTCCAAACACTCAGTGGTACACACGCAGAAAATCGCAGAAGAAAAACTCCTAAGCAGACAGCTGCAGAGGAAATGGCGCTCCTCCAAGCTTGAAATACTCCGATAATTGTATCGTCAGCAGTACCAGCGAGTCCAGTCTTTAATTCACACAGCAAAGACAG
>CM021529.1:21019363-21039531 GCA_010994315.2 Pisaster ochraceus
AATTGGGGAACAAAATATTAAATTTTGAAGGTGAGTTGCAAATTTCAAGTTAAAAAAGTTTTACCACTGGTTTATTCAGAAATTTAAATACTTAGAAGAATTTTTAAAATCATGGTCAGGAATTACTTGGCTAGTTGGAAGGTTGAAGGGTCAAAGTCCTATTGTTTGGGTCCTTATTAAACTTAAGTGAGCAAGATAAGATTTGTTTTATATTCTACATCAGCAACTCCTTTATTTTAAGTCACATTTACTGCATGAACATGAAACACTATATAATTATCAAAGTTAAGGTACAGTTCAAAACAGTTTATTGCTGAATGGAAAGTTAACAGTTGCTTCAATTAAAATGAAAAAAAATGTACTAGTTCACTTGTTGACATAATAAAAAAATAGCTACCAAAAACAAGTTTTCGTAAAACTTCATACCCGCATTACTTTTACAAGACAAACTGTTCAATGGCAAGCTAGCTTTACTTAATTTTTAAAGACAAAGTAAATAATCACAAATACATAATATCATTGCAAGGTGTCTTTGGTAAGTTCTAACTCATAGGTTGGCAATGTTTAAATGAACCTTTTATGTAAAAGAAATAATAACACCCCTGGCAAGTTAACTTAAAATGACACTTTGTATAATGTGTCTAGGGAATGTCGGTCGCTTCGTACCCAAGTCACTTCATACCCGAGTCGTTTTGTACCCAAGTCGCTTCGTACCCGAGTCACTTCGTACCCAAGTCACTTCGTACCTATGTCAAATCAGACATACGCATGATATGGCGTACTTGGGTACGATTGTGTTAGTGGCGTTGTGAGCAGAAAAGATTCTTTTTTTAAAGCTGAAATGTGGGAAATTTTAGGATTTTTAATTTTTTTTTTAAGCTGGAAAATTCTTGAAAAGCTGGCAAAATTCTCGAGCCTTGATTTGAGTCTTGAAACAGAATAACATCAATGTCTTCGGCGAGGCTTTTTATAGACATTTGAAGGATCCAGCGTATATTTTTGTCAACCAATCATCAACCAAAAATTTAATATCTCTTTGATTATAGAAGCCACCGAATGACGGTGACTTGGATACGAAGTGACCGACAACAGTGCCAAGGCACTAACAAAAATGTAAACAAAATGTTTCAGTAATTGTACCTTGTTGCGATTTTTTTGGAAAAGTAAATGGTGGAAAAGTCAAAAAGTCAAAACTAGCGGCCTCAAACCGGCCTCAGCTCATTCTTCGAGTCCAGAAGGTTCCGAGTCCCAACGAGGCCAATGCCAAGACCGAGTCATTATGTAGCGAGGTCAAGGTTGAGACCACCAATGCCGTCCGAAGTCGGCCTCGAGGCCTCCAACACTGAACAAACAAAATATAATATAATAATTATAATAATTGAAACCAAGGTAGTATTACTGTACTTACTTGTATTAAGGCCTACAAATGGCATGAATGGAGAACGATGAAACCACCCCATCCCCATATTTTGTATTTTTTAAAACAAAAACAATTAAATAAGCCTCTCGAGGCCTTAGAGGCTAGGTGAGATTAATTTAAAATAAATAAAAATAAATAAAAAACATGGCAAAAAATACTTTACTTTAACTTTAGAACAACGACTGGTCTATGAATGATTGAAAAGCCGGCCAAGAGTATAACAAAACCACGAAGCAGCCGACAACAGCAGCCATGCGTGTGAATAAACTGCACTGTAAAATCGGTAAATACATGAAATCTCGCGAAAAGCAGAAGTGCCCCACGTTCCTACATTGTCATCACCACACGTCAAAAAGTATACAAAACGAAAGCTTACACTTTAATCTTTCGATATTTAGTGGTATCATTTAGCTGGGTCAGGGCGCTGCAAACCAAAAACTATCTCAAATCAATCCTAACAATATCCAAAATGTTCGTTGGTTTAAAAAAAGGCCTTAAATTCTTTCAAACTTAACAAATTTGGTATCATTCGACTCGGAAAAATGTTCTACGTACACTTACCACGCCATCTTGGATGCCACCTGAAGCATGTGAGCATCGTGTGCCGTGTGCAAAAGGGGTCGTCGAACTCTCGCAGTTTATCGCGCAAATCTCGGAGTCGATTCCGCACGTTGGGCTGTGCAGATAAAATTCGGGATTTGACCTCATTAAAGCACGCATTGCGGACTAACTGGTTGTGTTTGTGCGTGTACACAACCCATGGCTCTAAAAAGCGCCAGACACTATGTGTACATTTAGCATGTTCATACATTCTGTACATTACAAAGCTTCATAGCTACATTGAAAAAATGTGTACTGGAAGTTAACATCCATAAGTTGGTGCATGACTGTTTGCGCGTGTACACAACCCATGGCTCTAAAAAGCGCCAGACACAATGTGTACATTTAGCATGTTCATACATTTTGTACATTACAAAGCTTCATATCTACATTGAAAAAATGTGTACTGGAAGTTATAAATTGGTGCATGACTGTTTGCAAGCGGTCATGTAACAATGTTATGGAATGTTTATTGTCTGCCACAATGTATGCACTATTCTAAACGTCGGAGTCTAGACACTGTTGTGCATGTGCATTTAACCAGTGAATACATCGATAAACGACACGAGACAAATCGAGGTTTTGCTTGCCATGTTAATTCACAATGTTGTGCAGCACAGAGCCTCCTGTTTACTACTACAACTAAAGTCTACGAAGACCAAAGGGAAAACAAACCAAATTGGTTTATGCAGCAACGCAGGAATTATGTAACAGCAATAAAACACAACGAAAACCGCGAAACGAACTTCCTTTCATAGGACAGAGGGCAGATAATAAAAAATTGTTCCAGTGACAGTAAAGTCTAGCACTTAGTGTTATTTTCGGGGTACTCTCTCACTGAAAGGGAGGGGTGTAATTTGGGAAATTACTCCTGCAGGGGTTTAATGACCATAAAAAATTATTTGGTAAAGAACACTGGAGAGCTTTTGATATTAAATACTGCTAGAAACGCCTCCCTTTGAAGTAATGTAGTTGTAAAGGAGGAGGTAATTTGTTATCCAAAACGTTTACTCTGCGAAAGGCTTTAGGCACGAAGCCTTTCTCAGACATCTAAAAGCACACAATTCTATGCAACAAGGGTGTTTTTTCTTTTGTGATTTTCTTGCAACTTCGACGACCAATATTGAGCCCAAATTTACAACGGTTGTTATTCTTAAACACGTTATGATGGGATACACCAATTGAGGATACCGGTCTTAAAATGATTAACATGGGAAATCTGAACATACCTTTCAAATCGCCAAACCCAGGGGTGGGATTCACAGAGAGACGCCGGCACTGCTACTCACACCAAGCAGAGAGAGAGAGCAAAGCAGCATTTCATTGTGGATTGAAATAAAAAATGCCTCTGTGTAGTTTATCATTCGCCCTCAACGTTAGCAGTTAACACGTTTATGTGGCACTCTGTTTAGCCTCCGGTAGCCCGAACATCTGACGTCACACTTCGAGGCTCGTGAATAACTCCAGGTACCAGCCAGACCGGATGTTGCCAGATGTACCTTTGACCACTGTCCTTGCTCTATATGCTTTGACCTTGCAATCATTTCGTAGTCAATTCACGCGTACATGTACATGTTCACATTACTTATAGTGAATAACACAACATTATCCACACGCTGCATGCAGCAAACGATCGAAAGTGCAAGTTGACAAACTAAATCACCTCGTAACCTTGACCAATCATACCGCAGATATGGAAAGCACGTTTATCCAATGAAATAATTGTATCCAATTAAATCATTAGGCCTGTAGACCAGTACCTGTCTTCATCCTTGCGGATAAAGACAGGGTACCAGTCTAAGTATCCGGCTGCTCCGGCTAAGGCACATGGGCACTTTTGTTTGAAATCCTGCACCGAAAATGCACAATTTCAGGAATAATACTGACGGAACCCATTCTGAGCCAAAGCCTCAATGCAATTGACGTAACATGCCCCCAAATCGATTGCCCCTTCCCTGCCATTTGAAATCTTGAGTTTTGAGATTAAACAATTACCTGAGTAAAATATTACACTAACTTTACTAAAATTAGCTTATAAAAATAGGCATAACAAGAATGCTGAATAGGGGCTGTTTAAATTTAGAAAAGGGGTAACGGAATCTTGGCCAGAGGTGCCCCTAGCATAAAATGTGCAACCTTTGTGCCCCACAAAAAACCCTGTTTTTACCAGTTTTGGGGGCTCTGCAAGCAGCAGAACGCATTGGTTTCGAAATGGGTATGTGAGCTCCACGCAGCTCAGCTCATGGATGAGACTTGATCGTCACGTTGTTGAAGCTTATGATCAATATAAACATACAACTGTGACCAACTGTGACCAAACCCTGTCCTTTTGTAGTTAGTTATCCCATGAAGGCTACCTGCATGGTTACCCTGTGAGCGGCCACTTTGCTGCTCCTTTTTGTATTTATTTATGGAACACGAGACTTCCCTCTTCCAGTGTCCGTTTTCTCTACAGTTGCAAAGAAGTATATAAAAGGACTATGGCGCAGAGGAGAAGCACGTACAATAAGTCAGACTGTGCATGCATCACAGGGATGTTGTACCTCAGTGTGTGTCCCCCTCTTACATCAAATTAACATGGGCTGAAGGAAATTGATTCAAAAGAGGGCGCTATCAGGCGAAATCGTTGAGCAAGTTTGGGTGGCTGACTAGAGCCGACTAGACTTAACCGTAGTCGATCTAGATGTCACTCGAACGCTGCACGGTTGAACTAGTTAGTCCAACTGGATCAACCTAGCTCTGGAGCATTGTTTCTCAAGTCAACTAACGAATTTACGTTACTTTGTCAAGATGGCGGTTTGGTTTCGTGGCGGAGAAAGTTTTGTAAACTTTTGCATTACCACAAACAGTTGGTTTAACGATAAATGGTAGGTTTATGCCAAAAAGGTATGTCAAATATTAAAATAACAATCATCATTGCACTGTATTTTGCAGGTAATTGTTTTACGAGCCAATAAAGAGTTGCCATATTTGACGAATCAATCGACAAAATGCGTTCGAGTGAACAACAGACCACGCATGCGTGATTTAATGGCAATATTGACGAAAAGGTTAGCGCCCGAGCTTGCTCCATTATACACAATTCGCCGTATGAATGAGGGATCCAGAGGGGACATGAGCGCCTTGACGTGCCCTTGGGTGCAAAACAAACGCGTAGGCATTTTGTTACTATTTTTGTTAAAAACAGAGCTTCAACATCCCTTTAATAAAACATTAAAACATTAAAATAAATAAATAAATAACACAAAAATCCAGTGTCAATACAAGGTTACAATTGACTTTTGGATGGCCCTAAATTGATAATTAAAGCAAATCAATCTCAGAGAGTAGCGTTCAATAATTTGTTCGTGAAAGAGCACCAGTCATTCATCCAATTAAAACAACTTTTTTTCTAAATTAAGTCAATCCTCCAGTTAAAAAAAACAACACGTTTTTCTAGAGTATACAGGTATTTTTTGTTTTTTACAAGAAACAATTTCGTCAACGAATTGGGACTTTGGAGACGCTAGGTGGCAGCAGACTTACCAGGTAAATACATTGGTAATGTGCGCATGCTCAGAGCTACGCAAACAATGGAAATTGACCTGGTAAGTCTGCTGCATCTAGCGTTCCAAAGTCTCCAATGTCGGCCGACCTGCTTAGTTTCACTTTCTTGCAACTATTTCATCGAAAATATGCCCACCTAAGAAAACACAGTGGTTATTTGTGTAACAAACTTTCTACTACTGTCACGTTCTGTGCATAAGAATAATGGTATCGCCATAGCAAGGATCCTTGGTTATGGCACAGATATCGTTTCAAATTACAAATCGTGGTAACATGGTTACTATTAATTTGCAAAAAGGTCTGGATCTCTGTTAAAAATAACGAGGGTCCTTTGTTAATATTTAACAAGGATAGCTGTTACACGACTGGAATTTGAATCGACGTGGTTTTTAGTCACAAGTATTACATTCCCAGCAACATATATAACTTTCATGGTCACTGACTGACGAAACAAAATCTCGGCCACGTAAGACTCCGCATAGTTGGGACCACAATGGTCATGGAAGTTCGAAATGCGCGCGAGACTTGCACAGTCTATACCATACATACACAATAACCACTCCGAGTGGTACATTTCACAATAATAAATTACGTGCAGAGAGCTCCTTTAAACCCAACAGAGCACAATAATATTTGATCAAACTGATAAACGTTGCTGATATCCCGGGGTTCCACATTAATCAGAAAATCATGAATAAACACACACTACGTATGCAACCTGTAAACACTGGATTCGATAGGATAAAATGTAGGCAGAGACGACACTACGAAGGTCATACACGCTCACAGCGACTTACAAGCTGCACTCACCGTAGTATTATTTTTAGTTTTCGCCCGTTGCATCCTGTTTAGGTATTAATCAGTAACAACCTTATCTCAGTCACCGTCAGAGCAGACTGTCCTCTCACTGCCGTTCATTCCCAGGTAGCAAATCAACACAATTTAACCTACCTCTCAGCCAAGAACTAGGGCTATATAATTATTCACAAGGGTACAGTACTATCAAATTGACCCCAATCCCACGTTGAAACAAAATGGTTTTGACAATGGCTTATTTGTGCCAGTGTGTATGTGATGAGGCGAGGACGTTCACCCGGCTCGAACCCATCGCCGATGTTTAATGTTTCATGCAGTGCTCTGATTGTGGCAGCACACACAGGAGCAACTGTATTATTATGAGGACGTAACGATACGTAGGCAACTGTCGCTGCTTGAAGTTGGAGCACGTGCTGAGGTATTAACCAGGGCTTCATCGTGCAGTTGTTTGCGCGCGTGTGTGATTACTTGCGTGTGCAGTGTCGTGTAGGCTACATGTTGGACATGTAAAGTCTGTATACACATCAGAAGCTGAGGATCACAGTACGGCTCGTCGCGGCTCAGGTCAGGAACACACAGTCAAACAGCCGACTCAGCCGGCGAGCGGACCCCGACTCCAAAGCGCGGTTAGAAGACGTCCTGAGAATACTAATGACCACACGGAGGACGCTGCAAGTAGGCCTTAGCCCACCTGGGGAATAATTAGGAACCAATCCCCATTCAGTCCAATGCCATTAAAGGAGTTGCTGGGCTCACAATTGACAACTCCCACGGGGGGAGATGGTGAATAAAATTTGCGGGGTAGGATATTTTTTTCTGAGCGAGAGATGTTTGTGGTGTGAATCAACTTTTGTGACAGGTGGAGGTAGCACTGCATATTTTTCGGTAGGTGTGATATCCAGGTTGAGCTCTTCATCGTTGAAGTGAAGAATTGAAGTTGTTACCGGGGAAAACTACGATGTACCATCTCAACGAAAATGATCTCACTGCAACGACTGATCTTCCGTATCACATCTCGGTGTCTACCGTCAACGGTAGCGCTATGAGTGGACAGGGGGACACCGGTGGGCTGGTGGAGGCGGCCAATGCGGCCGTCATCACAGCCCTCATCATCTTCTGTTTTGTGGTGTGCAAGGGCTCCTTTGACCGCTTCAAGCAGTGGAGGGTCCGCCTGAACGTCGTGGTCATCGGCACAGGGCCGATCGGGCTCTCGGCTGCCCTCATCGCGGCCCACAGCAAGCGGGTTGGACGGATAATAATCTATGAGGAGAAGAGCCGGTCGCAGATGATCTCTCGGCCCCAGCAGATCGCCCTGGACTCTCGCAGTGTTGCCTTTCTGAGGAAGTACCACGTGGATTTTGATAACATGGAGGGTTGCTGGCAGAAAGAACGTTTCTACACGAGGATCGGGATATTCCAGGAGTATATGATGAGTAATCTTCAGAGATGTGAAGCAGACGTCACCATCAAATTAGGAACCAAGGTAAGAAAATAAACACAGAACTCAGTTCAGATTTTGATTGATAACGAAACGGGGTAAGCGATAGTGATTACTATCTTGGGGCATTGAAAAAACGACAGCAGTTTCGCAAACACCTGCCTGCATTGAGGAAGTGGTTGTTGTGTGAACCTATTGCTGTATTGCACTACCGTTCGATGGTCACGATGAACACCGTCCAATGAACCCCTGACACCACTTTTAGGTGTTCTCAAATATATTCCATGTATGTTACTTGAAAACCTGAGTAGCCACGTAATGTGCAGCAATGAAGCGCGAGACCTAGTACTGGCACTCAGACCTAATAATAGACCCAATGCTGCACCATGAATGTTGCTCTGGATTTTAATGTAGAAGCACACTGTATACGTGCATTCCCAACTGAAATATGGCCGCAATGCCACACAAAAGGACTAACTGAAGCCCGCCATACAGGTACGGGGTTTTAGGCTAATTTTCTCGGGTTACATTTAGGTGCTGCAAACACGTGTGCTTTGTATTTAGCGCTGTACAGTCATATAGGCCTACGCAAAAGTCAAAGACTGACCGCGCACCACAAGGTGAACAGTCCACGATGTAACTAATCTAGCTGTGGATTTGTGGGGTATCCGTGATCCAGTATCCTTGAAATAAGTAAATATTGACCCCCTTGCGCCAATGTCACACGCGGCTATACTGACTCCCACGTCGCCATTTTGGGAGTCGATTTGCAAATACAAATTATGCGCACTACACTGTATAACACTGTGTAACACACGGGGACGTTGACTCCCAAAATGGTGCAACTGAGATTACTGCGCTGATTACGACATCGGGAGAATTAAGTCACCTCATCAATCATAGAGACTATGTTTACTGTGGTTTGACAAAGATACATCCGACTTAGTTTACGAGACACATAAAGTCCTGTTCCACATACAGGAAAACAACCTTGCGATTTGCTGTAGCCTGGCGCTGTGGATAGAGTGGGGCCTTATGTAGAGTAAAGTATTTTTCTAACAAAAAAACCCATGCAAAACAGGATTTCATTTAAGCAGATGGATATCATGCTCACAAAAGAGAGCCTTCTAAATAAGTGTGAGAAGCGCGCCTTTAGTTTGTACTTTTTGTGAAAGACTTGCACATTCACCTAAAATACTAATCACACACTGAGTTTTAATAAGACAGATAGAGAACGAGGCACATGTAAAAATGAGTTGTAAATTTGCTAAATCATACATTGTTTGTCTATGTTGAAATTATGGCAAGAGTGTGCTCCGACTGTATTCCTGCTACTCTCGTAACGAGGAGGCAATTTTCTCAACGTCATAGTGTGGTATCACTCATAGCTCTTATAAGTCAGTATTTAAAGCATGCGGAAGAATAAACGTCAATATAGGAATAATTACATTAGATAGCGCGACAGGTGCAGATGATAGTGTTAACTTCATCCATGTATAATAGGTATGGGTTCGAAGGATCAGTCGCTGTCTCACCTCCTCTCGCTCTCTCCACTAGTGGTTTAACCCCCAATCTCGCAGGTTAAACACCTCGGTCTGATCCTGCGGTTAAATGTGTGATACAGGATTGGTATACAGCTGACAAACAGTCGTAGACAGTGTTCATTTTGTTTGACTAACCATATACATGAAACATTACAAACCTGTGGAAATTTAAGCTTAATATGTTGCGTGAGTCAAACAAACAAACATTTGATTTGTGAAGATGTATGAGGTCAATTATGCCCCTGTATGTACGCAATTTAGAGCCAAAGGGGGGTTTTGTGGTTTCAAAACCATGATCTTTTAGTGGGGGCAGAGATATGGGGAAATGTTTTGGGTGCTTTTGACGAAAGTCTGGAATTTGGCACACAGTGAAAGCATGTCATCATATGAAAGTCATTTGGCTGTAGGGCCATCGCAGAGTTGTCTTGTGAAAAATATATGTAGAATAACAAATAATGTTCAATGGCAAGCTATTGCTTGTTAATCTACTTGTATTTTATTTTATAGAAAATACAAATCTTCAGGGATGGCCCTATAGCCCAAAATCTCTCTCACGACATACTCTGATTGCGTGTCAAATTCCATGCTAGTGTCATCAAAGGCAAAATACAATACAAATCTCCTCTATTTATGCCCTTCACATTCTATGTATATGGTATATAATATACATACAGTAGCATCATGAATATTTATTCTATTTTAAAATCTTTAAATGGGCAACACTGTCTCCCGGTCTAGTCAAAGTTGTTGGTTTGGGCTTTTTTTTTTTTTTTTTTTTTTTTTGGGGGGGGGGTTTCGAGATGAAAACTGAAGAAAACACAAAAAACTAACGTAGCCACTAAAGTGTATCTTATTGTTATTTTGTTGTTCCAGTTGACCAATCCGTTGGTATTTAAGTTGTCAGTTTTCTCATCTGCCACACTCATTCAGTTTACTGAGGACCCATTGACAACCACACCTTAAAAAACATCATACACAACTATCAACATATAAAAGGTTTTAAAAAATAGAATGAAATAAACAAGTTTATGTAAGTATTCATTTTCTGGTTTGAAAGCCAAAGGCATCCGGACACTTAACTACCATTTACAAATAAACCATCACTTTATCTGTAATTGATGGCTCTATAACTTGAACCTTGTTCCCCTAAAATGAAGTCCTTGCAGTAATTACAGTTCAGTTCACTGTGAATTGAATCTCTAGGTGTATTTCGGGTGTTATAAAACACTCCAATTTTATTTTCTGCAGATTAAAGCGATGGTTAATTCGTGCTGGGTCCAATTTCATAGAGCTGCTTTAAAGCAGAAAATGTTGCTGAACAATTTCCTGCTTAGCACAGATGATCAGGATACCAGTCACGAATGGTATTTGTGACACGGTATCTTGGCTGGTAACCTTATTCTGGTAAGCATAATTTTGTTGTGCTTGGCTTAATTTTATGCTTAAGCAGCTCTATGAGATTGGGTCCCTGGTTGCTACAAATGTCATCCGTTTGTATACGTTGAAGCCAACACTCCTAAAAGAGATGGCACCGCAAGTTTACTAATTTCAAGCTAAGTTGTTCTATTACGATAACGAGCAAATTGTCAAGTAAGTTGGCACAAGTGTATTCTCTCATCTTGATAAAGTAACAAATTTACCGAGTTGAAATAATTATCTTTCACATCAAATGTAAGGAGCATTTTGGGCTTAAAAGGAGCAATTGTGTTAACTTAAAAGGTAAAATACAGGATTGGTACGGATAAAAAACATCGTTGTTTAGTTGTAGCTCACTACAACCTTTCTTCTGTGACATAATTCTCTCTGAAATGAAGTCATAATCGAGGAAGCTGTATCTGAAAACCTGGGGAAAAAACCGCAACAGCTGATTTAAGTTGTAACGTAAGTTTGTATAATAACTTTAAATAATCAAAAATAAAGCAACGGGGAGCACAACCTATTGCATACATTACAGGCCCGGGGTACATTATTGCAGACGTCGGCAGACAATTCGTTCTTTTAATGCATCGTGATTGCAGACGTCTTGCCGTTTTATCTGACCTTTGCTTGCCTTTCGAGTGTTCGCTAAAAGGCACCGGTAATTTCATTATACGCCTGTCATTCAGAAAAATACTTTGACGTGAATTGACTCAAGAATAGAGAAAACAAGATCAGGATCGGACAGTGTGCACAATTCGATGTAATAAACGTTTGCAACTGAAATTAAGCAACTTATGGTGACCGCTCATCAATAGGTTAAGCACGTATGCTTTGTGGATAATGCGGCCTTCTCAGAATCCCAAAATGTAATTGAAACCCAATTGAAAATTCTTGGTATTTAAACGTGGAAAAATTTATGAATACATTGGTCTGCAACGCGAACATGTCTTAAGATAGCCCGTTTACGAATTTATACTCTGCCTTCCGTAAATGCAGAAAGTTATTTCTTCCGAACGACACAATTGCCTCTTGCATTGTCTCTCGAGAGACTAAATCATTATGGTCCTCGTGTAATGATAAATAAAAGCATAGTGGCAACTCTCGGTTGACTGTTCTCAAGACGTACACTTTACTTTAAAACTTCCGAGTCAGAATTGACCCGGATCCCGGGTCAGAATTGACCCGGATCCCGTGTCAGAATTGACCCGGATCCCGGGTCCAAGGGAACCTGACCCATTTCTGGGTCAGACTGATCCGGAAACATCCGGCTATTAAAACAACGGAATTTAGGCTCAGATCTTGCGTCAGTTTGACCCATTTCTGGGTTGTTTTGACACAGATTATGTGTCATGCTGACCCACAAATGGGTCAGCTTTCAGCTTTGAAAGCTTCTTACGTCCACAAATTGGGTGCTCAACTAAACAAGTACGGTTGATCACCAACACGTGCCTCGTTTGGTATTGGTTTATCCACAGAAAAATGACCAACAGACCAAGCGTGTTTAGTTTGTCTACTTTAAGCAAACCACCTGACATACGGCATTGCATTTTGAACCGAGAATTCGATAAATCGCTCGCTATTCCGTCACATTTGCATAATAAATGATAAGATTTGCACTTGTCGATAAAGTGGCAATTGAGCTGGACTTTTGTTTTGCATGTTTTTTCGCAGTACTCGTACAATTTAACATCTGATGAATATTCAGTGCCTCTAATTTGGCCAATTACCAGCCGAGTTTAAAAGGCGCCTGTTTCTTACGCTTAAGCTCCCTTGCTGACGACGATGTGATGTGGAATCGTTTTCGATTGCTGCAGTAGAATTCGGAAAATAAAAGATGTTGTTAGGTAAGTCTTCAAGACTTGATGCAGTTGCCATGACAACGGGACAACTACACATCAGTATGACCTTATCACGCTGCAGGGTGTAAATTGGAAACTAAATAGCCATGTTGAATGGGTAAGACCCTATTTTGTTCGGGTCACGTGCGTCAGAAGTGAACAGACTATATTCATCGTTCATTCACTTCGCTTTGTGAGCAGTTCTTTCACATCCAGCAGTTGATAACAGTGACACTGAGAATTAATACAGGATTGCTTGAAAAAAAAAAAAAAAAAAAAACCAAGAACAGAGTCGCTGGGGGAAACCTAGTGCTTGAAGTGTTCCTTCAGACTATGGTCTCGTGTGGATGACGTGCCCTCTACTGATATTCAGCACCCAAAAGGATGTCCTGTACTTGATACAAGCTAAGAGTCCTCTTAAGATGAGTTTGCTGTCTGTCGCCATGGTTATCTTTGTTGTGACATCTCAGTTAGGTTAGAATTCAAGATTGACTCCTAGGCTAAGTTCTCTTACAAAATCTTGTATAGAGCTACGATGAAATCGATCTCATGCACTGGATCTCATTAAAGCTTGAAGATTTGTCTTCAGATGGCCAATGAAAAAAAAAGATTGCTAAAAGGCAAAATGTAATGCCACATTCAAGATCACCACGGTTACCGAGCCTTTTTTTCTTTTTCTTTTTTGTATATGATAATTCTTAAATGCCCAGTTGCTTTTCAGCGGTTTGCTTGCACTTGTTGTTGTGCACATAACAATGAAGAGTGCGAAACAGGCAGGAACGGAGAGTGATTCGTGGAGCCAACGTCCTTCGGGATCTGGTGCAAGATTGATTGATTGATTGATTGATTGATAATATTTTGGCTCGGTTTGTCTTCACGGGCACGTCACAGCCTTTTTAAAACATACCGTTAGGTCCTCATTGGGCTTCGTTTTCATTTAGAAACGTTATCAATTCTCTGAGAAACAAACAGTTTCAAACAGATACTAACCGCAGGAACAAAATTACCCTCGTAGTCCTTGTCATGTCCAGTTTTTACATCTTGACGAAGGGAAGGGAATTATGGTACCACTGTCGAGTCTATCAAGGAACATCAGTTGACCAGTATACAATAAAATCGAATTGTGATGAAGTTCCTTCGAAAGAAATAATCTGTTTTCAGCTTTCTTATGATACCCTCGATTATGCCTCCCGGATGTCAATTGTCTTTTTATGATTCTTGGCTGTCTTAAAGATCTTGTAATGCAATTTTTATTTTCTGTAAGATGACCGTGGAAATTGTTGAACAAAAACAAACAAAAGAAACAAGCAAACACCCACAGTCACCAGGTATGGGAAAAAGGCGGTTCTAGTTTTAAAAGCAATGTGATTTTGGCACGCAGGTCGTAAACAGCATACAAAACCTCAGCCAAACTAAGAGCCGATTGCGCGGTTCCACAAAATAAAAATATATCATCGTCCGCAACATAAATATACATCAATTTAGTTTCAAATGGCGCATTAGGAATAATACATTTCAGTTAGTAAAAACACATTAAGCCAAATTACTGAGCAGCCAAAGACTTACACAACCTGAGATTCCCCACCATCAAAATGTCATCGACCGTACATTATAAAAGAAAAAAGAAAAGTACAAACTACCGCGCGTGACTGATCATCGTTATATATTGCTAATCAACGTTAATAGTTGTCTCGTAGTTGTCTAAGCTCCCAAAAGGACCCCCAAAACAATCAAAACTGGTCGCCATGCATGCCCCTTGAGCAGACTGACATAGATTGAAGTCATAATTCAAGATTGTAATTGAGCTTTTCATTGAAGGAGATGACATGGGTGCTTCCAACCTACGGCCATGTATACACCTTGTACAACGTTTTGAGTGTAGCAATAATCTACATCAAGACAATGAATTTACTTTGGTGCTCTATTCAGACAAAAACACATGTTTAAATGTAAACGCTTTTTGTGACTGTTTCTGACTGACAGTACTGAAGAATATTTTTGTTCAAAATGTTGTCATTATTTCAGAAAGTTTAGTTTTGAATCCAATCTTCTCCAACAAAAGAAGTCGCCTTAAAACAAAAACAAATTTCAATTTTATTTCTTGTGAACAGCTGTAATTGTGATACTTTTCTTAAAAACTTAACATTTTATTTATAATCCCTTAAATAGTACTATGTCTCTTATCATAAACCAATAACTTGACAATGCCTTTGATTTATAAGCCTCTGCATTTAAAGGTATTATACAGAACTGGTGGGGGAAAAAACATCATATTTATAATCTTAGTCTGAAAGTTATTTGATTGATATAAAGTTCATACTAGAGACACTCTTTCCATGAAATTTTTCCCTCTAAAATTATGTAATATTCGAGAAAACTGTATGTGAAAACCTTAAAGAAAAACGCAATCAGCTGATTTCGGTTGCTACAACCAAAATTAAGGACAATGTGTTTACATAATGACAACTGTGCATGGTTTTTCACTATTTTCTCCTGACTCACACAACGGATTGAGCCCCAAATTTTCACAGGTTCGTTATTTCATGTTTATGGCTGATCACACAAAACACGAACACCTGCGACTATTTTGTTACCCGTTTGTGTTTGTAGTGTTGTCATTTAGCCCCTGAGAAAGCCTCTGCTAGGGTCGAAACGTCAGGCCATTATTTGCACCATTTTGTCAGCTCTACTAATCCTGTATAACACCTTTAACAATGTATGTGGATGGGCCAATGCTTCAACAATTTATGCCTAATACAATGCAAAATGTAATCGTGGATACTCATAAATGAATATATGTGAATATTATTTAACTACGGATTCTGTGCGATATTTATAGAGATTGTTATCACTTACACAAAGATTGATTCAATAACTCACTACAGCTAAGTCTATATTCTTGTATGCATCCGTCTAAACACATATTCTGTCTGCCCGCTTCTGGTAGTATTATACACAATAATGCGTGCAAATTATCACAAGTATACGATGGAAGTGTTTGTTTTTTGTGCGCGATCGAATTCTATTTTCGTTGAGTGTTTTTCAATATTCTACTTAAGAAACAAAAAGCCGTCGGGTATTATGGCCGGTGTTTGCTGTCGTTCTGTGTGAAGACGGTATTTACCATCTTGATTGTTCACTCAATCGTCCGGGCGCAGGGCTGCTCGATCACCCCCAAGACGTTTGTTTGTCCTTCGAGGGAGCAAGGGAAAAATACGAAGAAAAAATAACCAGAAGAACAAATACTCGATAGATTTAAACGCATGTGTGTGTTACGGGAGTGCCCTTGTGGGGTATTTTCAATAATGGAATAATAGACCCCACAAGAGAATTCTTTGTTCAACCTGGACCCCACAAGAGAATTCTTTAGAGAAAGGAATAATAGAACAACAATAGCAGGACCCCACAAACCCAATCCGTAAGTTTGTGTGTGAGAGCGTGTCTACCCGTTGAAGCCGAGGACTTTAACAAAAGGGATCCGGCCGGGTGTTTGGCAGAGCGAGGACGTGTACACAACCAATGGGGACGGCGCTAAACACAGTTTAAGTCCAAACAAAAAGTATTAATGTTAGAAGGGAGTATGAATTAATGCAAGCCGTTTCCAATTTTCTAAGCATCTGTTGTTTGTAATTTTACTGACAACATTGCTAAATAAAACCCACCGGATCGGGCCAAAACCCGAGTTTGGAATTATCTTGGATGCACGCGCATATCTCAGTATGGACACGGATCTATGTGGTTAGGCCACGTCGAAGGGACTGTTGGAATGACCTGGAACTTGTCAGGTCTTGTAATCGTGGGGCTGTAAGGGGAGAGGGTGAGTGGAAGTGGGGGGGGGGGGGGGGGGGGGGGGGGGGGGGGGGGGGGGGGGGGGGGGGGGGGGGGGGGGGGGGGGTCCAGAATCTAGTTCTTTAACCACATGTTGTTTATCGCCTAGTGGCCCAGATCAGAATCATTTATAGGGAACCCTTGGATTTGCCAAATCGGGAACGAAGTTAATGACGGCTTCCTTTGATTTATTGATGAGTTCAAATAATTTTCATATTAGTGGCAAGAAAAGCATATCAAAGAAAACTGCATTGATGTTAGCCTACTATACATCAAAAGTATTGTACAGGATGGGTAGATCTGACAATAGTTGCAGACAGTGTTCATGTGTGATCAACCATAGACATGAAATAACAAACTGGTAAAAATTTGGGCTTAAACCGTTGTGTGAGCAGGAAACAAACAGTGAAAAACCATGCACAATTTTCAGCATGTAAACACACTGACCTTAATTTTGGTTGTAAAAACCAAATCAGCTGTCATTTTTAAAAAAGGTTTTCAGATACAGTTTTCTCGAATATGACTTCATTTCAAAAGGAAGGATCTCACAGAAAAAATGGTCTTAGTATGAACTTCCTAATCAGTAAGCTTTAGGACTTAAAATTAAACAATCACGTTTATTTATCGTTAATACCAATCCTGCATAATACATTGAAGCTCACAGTCAAGGAGGGTGTAAAACGGGAGGAGGAAGTTTCTGCCCTTTTTCTTGGGAATTGATGAATCATTTTGATTGTTTCACTTTGTATATTACCACTTCAAACATTGCCCTTGTAAATAAAACACGCTTTCATGTCATCACACATTTCGTGGTACACTGTTTATCACAATTGTATTTTGTTAAGCTTGTCTATTTGTTAATGGGCAGGCTGTGGAAATGAAAGAACATGTGTTTTCATGTAGCCTTCGAGAAAGACTCTTCTAGGGTCGAACATCAGGCCATTATGGGCCTATGTCTTTTTTTGAAATTAAAGAAATACAAAATAAACTGACTTGAATTTAGCTCGATTACACCGGTTGCATTTACACTGTTCGGGAGTTGTTGCTCTGCATTTACACAGTGTACAGCCACGCTGGTATAAAAAACATACTAGACTTGGTTCCGCATAGCACCTTGACCTTTGGGAAATCAAGGTGACATCAATTTCCTTCTATGTGACCTTAGAGTTTCGTTTTTAAAGAGAAACTGCAACATTATTATAATTTTTCTGAATATTTCACTTGCCAATTTATAAAAAAAACGTAAGCCTGTATACAACTGTCATTTTATTTTGTGTTGTTTTCTTCCTTTATACGGATTGCTTATACTGTAAAGAGCTTTGAAGTTTGCATTAGCACTCTATAAATCCATTATTATAAAATTTTAATATGTGAAATATTCATCGAAATAGAAGGGAATGGAAGCAGTTTCCAGCGCATATTATTTGAGGATATAACTCCAGTGACAAGTATACAGCCAACGCTTGTTAGGATAATCTGAATGAAAGTCCTGATTACATAACAGCTTGTGTCCTGAACCGACTTTTAAAAAAAATTAAGCCGATGGGGCACGTGTTTGAAACGCTACACACGAAACGAAGTGTAGACCCAAGACCAAAACAAAAGGGTCTACATATTTTAGGGAATGGAGCAGCGGTGCGTCCGCGTGTGTAGATGGTGTGTAGACGGACACCTTCAAGAACTGATAGTCGGGGTTCTTAGTCGAATAAGTGAGTGCTACTTATGTTGTACCCCCCCTTCCAGCCCCACCCCACCCCACTCGGGTCAGAATTTCGGGTCCAAGGGGGCCTGTCTCATTTCTGAGTCAGACTAAACCCGGAAACTGGGATTTTAACTCAGATTCTGCGTCAGTTTGACCCATTTCTGGGTCATTAATGACACAGATTCCTAGTCATGCTGACCCTATCAGGGAGTTTTTTGCAGCGTATAATATAATTCCTGCGCCCCGACCTTGTTTCTCACGACAGATGTTAAATGTCAATCTGTACAACTCATAATAAGGTTTCACAGGACCTCGTCTTGTGTGCCCAATGACTTAATTTAATTACCAAGTTATTTGTTCGTAGCAGAGAGTCTATTCATATAGTCTATACATCGGTACTTATATGTATATATCATAGTTTATCTATAACATGTCGCCTGGGTTATCTGACAGTCCGATGACGGTGTGAACGTTATTAATATTAAGGTTAGTGTGAAGTCAGATATGAACCACCTGGTATCAACAGGGCTGAAATGCAACCGCTCCAGTACACAGACAATACTATCTCATTCTACAAAATGGAACCTTAATTTAATTTAAATTGGAAAGATGAGAACCTTTATTATTAGTTTGTGACGGTGTCTTCTGACCGATGCATTACAAAGCAGTCAAGGCACCATAGAATGATAGATGTCCACATCAGAAATTAGAGGTGGGAACATTGTATCAGAAAGTGTTGGATTTGCATGACTGTGTACACACACGGACTGAAACACATAATTCTGTGTTTACATCCCTGAGGGAAACTTGTTGTCTCTCGTCTTTCCTTTATCCAATCATCATCGCAATATACTTTGTATACGGAATTCCTCGAGGAGCACCCAAAAATAAGTAAATGAGACTGTCAGTTTAGAATTGTTGCATTCTGATCAATCACGAGGTCTCAAAAATGAAATGCATGTATACTGAGTTGTTGTCAAACGTGTAGAAGGACGTCAGAATTATTTTCTTCCCAAACAGGTTTTATGAAAACTCCCAATTCCTCGTGGTTTTCTGGTCTATGTGCTGCACAACGGACTGTTACCTTCGCAACTCAGAATAAACAATATTGTGTATCGGCCGTAAAACTAATTTGAAGGTCAAAGGACACAAACATACAGGAGGCTTAATAAGCGGGCGGAGAAGGGGTGGAACTAGATTCCATGATATAAACATAAGTCGTGGGTAATGCAGTCTGACAGGCCCTTGCTGAATACTCGCGAATATGATATCAAAATAATGCTTCCACACAGTCTTTTGCTGCGGCGCTGCCGGCTCGTGGAGGGGCCACCTCCACAATTGGTCGGGTCATATTCCCGCGCTTTTCACGCAGTTGGGTTTCTGTTTTCTATTAGATGTCGTCTGTTCAATGGAAACTCGAGCTGCATTACTTCTTTATATCACGCAGCATGCTTCTCATATAGTGCCGTACACGATTCACATGGCTTGATATATAAACAAGGGTTTTCTAGAGGAAAGATGTTGGATCCAGGTTTCAAGTTTCTTACGACGCCTTTTGAGAGATTTCGAATGCTTCTTTTGCTGAACGTGCATGACGTTTTCTTCTTGCGATTTCCGCCGTGATGGCGAGTGAAGGCAACATTAAAAATCAAATCATAAGTGTAACTGGATAGCTAAGTGTCTAGATAGTAAAGGAAATCAAGTGGGAACCCAGAGCAAGATTCCGACTGAAAGACAAGCTGTTTCTTGTTCTTGTGAGCTGTATGGCATTATCCTCTTCCCTCCTTATGAGTAGAGGTCGTTGATGTTGTTTTGGAAGTGTTACGAAGTCACAAATCAAACGGAACAACTTGAAGGGAAATACTGCGCTCAAAGGCTGGGTACACTGTGAGGTTATTGCAAAAGACCACTATCCTCACTTGGTGAATCCTAACATTTATGCATAACATAACAAACCTGTCAACATTTGGGCTCAATTGCAGTGGCGTAACTAGACATTTTCAATTGGGGGGGGGGG
>CM021529.1:21057253-21068462 GCA_010994315.2 Pisaster ochraceus
GAAGAGACTCTAATCAACGCCTTTGTGCGACGAGTGAAAGCGAATCCCAATCGTAGATGAGACTGATTGTCGTGTCGAGACACCGTATGGGTTCGATCATAGAGAAAGATGGTTAGATTAGCCACAAGGCTTCTGCTATCGTATGAATATAGCAGACCCCCTTCCTCTCTCCTTAGAACAATTTCCATGGGGACTAGCTACGCTCGGATCGTATGCTTGATTATTAGAATCCAGCACTTATTAAAGAGGTTTAAAGTGAATGTGGTAATGCCAGTGGACTTGGGTCCATTTCCGGGAATCGTGCACACATGTCGAATTAGGGTTGTTATAGATTATTATTATAATTATGACGCAGTTCTTACATAGCGCTTTATTACACCTGAGGGCGTCTCAAAGCGCTCATTATTTTTATCTATTATTAGGGAGCTATTTGTTAAAAATATTGACCCGTTTATTCACATAGCACAATGTAATGATTAACAAGGTGCTGTGGCGCAATCTGCCGCCGACCATACCAGAAAACACCGGGCGACACCATTCTCTTAACGATAGGTGTACTGGGTGTCAAGACTTGGGACTCGAACCCAGGCTGCTGATCAGAAACACCGGAGCTTGAGCCAAGTGCGATTGACCACACGGCCACGACACGCCATGGAACATGTAATTGAGCTGAACTCGACCTGGCTCGGGCTCGAAACCTTGTGGTCCTAGCTCAACTCGGCCTTCAGGTTGACTCGACCTAAACAATGTACGGGCGAAACGTTTTCTGAAATGCTATGTGGAAATTCAGCACAACTTCTTGTAATTACGTTTATTCGCTACGGTATTAAAAATGTGAAAAAAATGCAGTCAGCAGTACATTGTACGGCGCCTTTACTATTGTCGATTTCATTCTAAGGTCACAGAAAAAAAGTTTAAAGTTGCTAATTTAAATTATAGTAGATTTACATTATAAAGGTTATTATTGCGTTATAAATCTTACACAAACTTCAATTTATTCTTAGAGAAGTCATATCAACGCTTTTGTAAAGATATATCCTTGCAAAGTATTTTGATGATTCAACCTTTCGAAAAAGGAAAACAAAAAAGAACAGATTAATTAACACTCGTGGCCCTTTACACTGTTAAATATCTAACAGATTGTCAATCCGTTTTAATGTTGTTTTCCTGTAGCCAGATTTGAATTGTAAACCCTCAAGCACTAGATGGTTGTATACTTTACGAAACTGGCAACATAATTAAATTCAGCTTGCGTTTTTTCTATTTTAGGCCTTGATTTATTTGCCTAAAGTCTTTCAAAATAATTCTAAAGTAGCTTGACTCCACTGTCCATTAAGATTTCTAATATATTTTCACATTCTCGGCATGAAGAACAAAATTAGATTATTGCGGGTGGGCTTCGGTGGTTGTTTACTAAGACAGCAATGGCAAACCAAAATATGGGATTACAATTATGTCACGGATACCAGCTTGCATCGCCACTGTATGGAGTGCCAAAGGACATTATTTTGCATGGGAGGGGGAGGAGGGGTTGAAAGCAAGGCAGGATAATGGGAGGGTATGTCAATAATGCCTCTTCCCACAAAATGCAATTGTTTAAGTAATTCTATTTTTTTTTATGTTAATAAAATAAAACGAACCTATGTAAAATAAACAACAAATAAATAGGCATATAGATTATTACAGCATGAAAACACACTTTAAAACTACATCAAAGGTAGCAAGCACTCTCTTTATACGCCCAACCACGCCTCAAGAGGAGAACAAAATTTGAATTTCCTAGTTGTACAACTTCATGATTGGAAAGAGCTGACAAAAAATAGTCGCAGACAGTGTACATCAGTTGTGGGATTCATTGCATGAGAAAATAATGAAAAACCATGCACGATTTCCATCACGTAAACACATTGTCCATATTGGTTGAAACACCCGAAATCAGCTTTTGCGTTGTTGTTTTTTTAGTTATTTTAAAGGTTTTCAGGAACAGTTTTCTTGATTATGGCTTCATTTCAGAGGAAAATATTTCATGGCAAAATGGTTCTAGTATGAACTTCATAATCAGTAAGCTTTCAGACTAAAATTAAACAATGATGTTTTGTTTCACCAACAGGAAATGTGTCTTTAAATTCTGAAGTGTGTAAGTTTGATGTATGGGGAGTTCGTTCGTAAAACTGGAAGTCTTATCCACAGCACAAATCAAAGTCCATAGCGTGTGATGAGAGAAGCTTCTAGGAATACCAACGCAAATCAGTGATCTCGACGTTATAGATAAGATGGAACATCCCCTCAGTCTTCCCTCGTTATGACTGAGGAAATGGAATATTTTAAGATGCACAAAGTCCGGATCGGTCTTACGTCAACCTAGTCACGGTGGAGGATGGGGAAGGAGTTACTAGGTTCAGTTTAGGTCGAATGATTAAAGGTCTCTCGAACTTGCAATTTGGCCTGTTATCGTCTTGAGACTTTGGGAAAAGATCAACACGGTTCTTAATAAGAACCATATCTGAGTTCTTTAAAAAAAATATCGGAGAACTTCCTACAATAAAGACGCAGAGACAGTTAGATTACACACACGGGGTGTGTTGGTAGATGGATACATTCAAACCACGGACCTATAACAGAAGATAACATTACGGTTCCAATTGGGTAAAGGTTCGCAGTTGGAAAGTGTGTACAAAGCCAGTGGAAGCTGTTGCCAAAAAGTTAAAGTCCAAACAAAAGAGGGACAATAGGAGGTCACCGATTGCAGGTATTTACACACACAATATGTGAGTAGGATTTTGAAACTTTGCTTGGTTGAAGTAAAATCTTGTAAGGTTTGCGGTAACACCATGTGTATGAGTAGGATTTGAAACATTGCACGGTGGAGATACAATCTAGTACGTTTTGCGGTAACATCATGAACTCAGGATTTTGACCCCTTTCTGGTTCATTTTGGCACAGATTCCGGGTCATGCTGACCCAGAAATGAGTCAGGCTCCACGGGACCCAGTTCCGGGTCAATTCTGACCCGGACGAAAAAAAACACAAGTGCATGGATGAGTTAAACGTCAACCTGGCAGGCATCACTGGTCTATGGCAAGGAATGGTTGTATGGTCCAATAATTCGTGGTTTCACCGAACTCAGCAGCGGATTTGATTACGATTCTGCACCTGTCTCTAAAATAAACCAGTTTGTCGCGGACAGACTTGCTAATTCTCTGAGATTAGAGTGATATTGGGTTCAGCAACAGCAACCCGTGTGGTTCTCGTGGCCATGTGGTAAAATAGTCTTCAAAATTGTGTCGAACGGTTTTCTTTATCCGCCGATAAGTCTATGTACTTTTATGGATATGGGTTGCTATTTTTTTTACTAGAATTATGTTTTTATCGTTTTGTGTATAGCTAAATTTTATTATGTTTAAGAGCGAAATGAAAAATCTGTGATTTAAACTATTTCAAATTTCATGAAGCCACTTTTGATCAAGAATGTATCATATTACATTTTAAAGGTAGGTTTATCAATTGGTTTTCGTCAACTTAATGCTGACAAAATTATGAAGAAAGATACAATAAAAGTCACATGAGAAAGTTTCAGCTGAAAACAGTGCCTACTTGCTGAAAAAACAGCAATATATACATATATAATTCACTGTATTTCACAAGAACGTCGAATTCATCAATGCTTAGTGTTGTGACAGCGGATGCCAACAGCATCTCTGGCCGCAGCATTCGCGAACAGTCACAAACCCTCAGAAATCTAAAAGGTTTTGTAAAAGGTTTTTGTAGATACCCTTCCACGTTGACCATCAGGGTTCACGCCTTTCATTCTCGTAGAACGATATTGCACAGCGACCACGTACGTAAACGACATCAAATGTATTGATATAGTTGGCAGGCACGGACGTTTTTTGTTTGTTTTTGTTTTTCAATCGAATGGTATGCTATTTGTTTATGCAATGCAAATTTTGAGCTGGCTTTTCAATTTAAAGATTCTGTCATTAGAAATGTTTTTACTAATAACAAGAAATAATATATGTTTAGAGACGTGTGGTTGTTTCTTATTTTCTCCATGGGGAGCACTTATTCATTAGGCATAAATGGATTTGTGCCTAGCCTTCACGATTCCCCCTGATTGGATGGATCAAATTCTTAATACTTTGAGATACAGATAAAGTTATTTTTGCATATCACCATGGAAATTATTGCTGTGTGTGACGTCAGCAAAATTAATGCGTGTGATTGCCGCATTAGGAACTGACTTGCTGTTTCGAAACAACGTACGAAGAAAGCCTACAATGTATGCACACTTTTCTGCATGAGGTGAAAAGAACCCGTGTCGATATTAATGTAATCACCCGTGCTGAGCCTTGAGGTAATTTCTTTCTATACTCATCGAGTGAGAAGACATTTTTTGTCTCATGAACTAGGAGGGAATAAGTGTTCACTTAACGCAGTATTTTAAAAATGGAAAGAACGAAAGTGGTTTCAATGGTAAGCATAAAAGCTGCCCATGAACTTGATGTTCTAACATTGTTCATTTGTGTTGCCCTGGATTTCTGGCGCTACCCTCCCCCTGATTTGGTTTAAGTAATCGTATACATAAATTCATCTCAAACATGCAGCTTAGAGAGTTAAAATGTGTGTATCTTAAACAATCCAGGTTTTTTTTAACTTAACTGAAATGGCTGTTAATCTAGCCTGATGTCTGATTTGTATTAACACTGATACACAGTTTCTTTATTTAGCACTGTCCAAGATTAAGCGATATCTTGTGACCTACACTTTGAAAACTCCCAGTTCGGAATTGACCCGGTTCCTAGTCCCAGGGGGCCTGAGTCATTTCCTGGTCAATGTGCCCCCAAATCTGTGTCAAAATTACCCAGAAACGGGTCAAACTGACGCAGAATTTGGGCTAAAATACCATTGAAAGACCTACGTCACTGACAGCAATATTCACCAAAATTGTCTAAAAGTGCCTAGATTTTTAAAAATAACTATCCAGGCCGCTCTTGTACGTGCTCAAAGAAGTTTAATTTAACAAACATTTTAATACGAGAATTCAAAATTGTAATAAAGATTTCTCAATAGCGCCACGTGTTGTTACGGATACATCGGAGGCCTGCTGTAGCTCAGATGCCCTCTTGCAGTTTTGTCAGACATCCACCTGTTTCCATTGTGTTGCTTCTATTTACGTCTTCCCTTGGGGTGGGGTAGGGGCGAGTAAAAAAATAGTAAAAGAGAATTACAAAACCTCCTATGGTGTTTTATTATACTCGACCATGTTTATTGTGGTTCGTTGAACGTGACGCAGGTCAAGACAGATATACGAGTCATATCTGTTGTCCACACTCGAGAGTTGCATAGCCCTATGGATTTTGTGCGCTTTTGGGCTAATAAAGTTTTCTTTATAAAATGAGTATGGTTGGAAAGATATGTTTAAGTAGATTATAATGATTCATATAAATATCCCTTGAAAGTGCGTGATTTTTGTTCAGTTTCACGACGGACACGGTCCACTATTTTGTACGTCCAAATTTTCGACTCAACAAAATGCTGGTTTTATTTCCAGAGGTAATTATTTATTTTAATCACTGCTCACTAATTACAACACAATGTGTGTGTGTGTGTTTGCCATTGATCACTATTGTGTACAGCCTTAACCTGGCTGCCCAAAGGCCGAAGGAAGGGGTTGGGAAACCGAAAACAAGAACGATAGGCCTACAGAAAAGAAAGAAGTCAGGCCGTTTTCAACTCATGGAATGACGCTAGACGTACAGCCAAACATAGGCCTTATGTGCCAGGAGGCACTTAGAGGCTCGGTGAGATAAACCATGGAGGAAGCTCCATGGATAAAGTGGGGTGGTTTTTTTAGTGCCTGGACAACTCTTAAAAAGGACAAGTGTGCCCCTTTAAAGGCTGGTTGGGTCTTATTGCTCTTTTATTACTGAACCCTCCAAGACTGCGGCAGGGAAATAACGTCACAGCCGCCGCAGATGATTGGACGGGTCGCCTGATGTAAACAACTTTTTAACACCCTGGTGCATCAAACAGTGTATGATGGTACATCCAGCGTGGTTTGCACTGTGTGAAGAAACACGCGCACCGGCCACGGCTTTTCCCCCCGTCTTTGCTTTCTTCATCTTCTCACGGGAAGTCTCTCACGGAGAAGATGACAAGGAAACAGTTACTGTCGCCTTAGCTACGCTTATCTCCCCTAGGGTATAATGAATAAATGAAATTACCAATACAAAAATAATGTTATAGACAGGTCATACTCGGTGGCACATTGCAACTCAAGTTCGTCCTAGTGACCCTTACTGTGAAGCTCCTAGAAATGTTATCTGACTTGTTGAGATCCTGTTTTACATCCAATTTGGTGCTCGATTTGTGGCATGGTGTACCCCTCCCCCAATTGTGTCTGCATTGTGGTCTGGGAATCTCAGGAATTCTTAAGAGGATTTTACCGGGGGGGGGTTACTTCTGTACAAGAGGAAAAGAGTGTGTTAAGAGAGGGTGAGAACTTATACCGGTTGACATAAACAAACGAAATAGACTCGGCTTTTCATGTGTTTGTCAGTCATTAGAATTTTAGTTCACTCATTGCAATAGAAATGCCATGTTAATTTACACTGGTTGTTAAAGGGAACATAGAACATTATGGGAGGTGACTACAATAAAAATGCATTAAATGATTTACTAATACAGAACTTGATTCTGTTTTGTACAATTAATCAAGACGTACCTGGGATTTTCCCAAAATTGTAGATAATGCAGCTGGCTAGCCGTGATGCATTGTGGAAAGACACGTTTGACAAAATGGCTGTCGTGTGTCGTGTGTCTGCTCGTACTGATTTGAAAACGTTTCTAAATCGATGCGCAGATCGTCGAAGGGTTAACTATTTCAATGTTGGACTGTTTGGTACCATAGTATTGTATTGTGTTGGAAATACCATGGTATGCGCTATGTTATTTCACTATTATGGTTTGAAACACATCGTTTGAAACACATCGCAATGTTTCAAAGTATTTACTCCAATGGATAACAGCCACATTTTGATCCGTTGTAATTTTACGTAAAAGCATGAAGTCAAGAGTTACATCATGTGGACTGCAGCCCAAACACGATCACCCTGATAGGCTTAGTGCCGTTCATTTGCTGTTGCGTGCATCTGCGTCTTTTGATCGTTCCACCGACAGTGATCAAATTAAGAAGCTCCTATTAAGCGACGGAGACGTTAAATTCTGCCTGATGTGGTCGGGGGCTTCAGTCCCTCGTCTAGAGTGCTGTATCCCGTAACACATTAGGCACACCATAAGAGACAATTGACCAGTCGACCAGAGGTAAATCCCGGCACTGTCGGTGCAGCGGCCTCTGAGCCTTCACCGGTACCGCATTAAAAGACCACCTCTGCTAATGGTAAAAATCCCCATATGCAGCATCTTCGGAAGCACTTAATTTGATCTCACGCTGAAGTGAGAGATGGGAAAACATACAATCTTACACGAACATTCAGCGCCTGGTTTTATCATAACTTTTCCTTTTGCGGCCGTCCATTTATTGCCATCGCTCATAATTGGTGAAAGTCTGTATCGGGGCTTTTTCAAGGAGTATATTGGTCCAAATCCTCTAGATTTCAAGGATAAATCAATAATTGAAATCAGTCAACATTCAAACTACTGCATGGTCATGCTTTTTAGCACATCTGTTGGTTTATTTGTATGTGCACGCGCAAGTAAAAGAACCTAGAACACTTATCGTGAAAGAGTAGGGGTTGGCCCCGGTGTTTCTGGTTCACATAGCAAGCACCTTCGTTTACATGCTTTCTAAGGCTTACAGTGATTAAGTCCCCTTATGAGACATCCTTGGTTTCTTTACCATATATATAGTATAACAATACAAATTATAGTACTGAAGCTTCTAAATTAGAATCATTGCCAATCATCTACCATGCTTAAACAATATACCATTGGTTCCAGATACGAATAAAACGTGAGTGCAACAAGGTCGTACGATTTGATTGCACCGACGCAACAATTTACCTGCATGGTTTTGTAATTTAGTCTTGTTCTCTGCCGATTGCATTTTGGTTGCATTGTGCATCATGTGAAGTCATGAAATTGGACGTCAATTGGCGTCAACATTTATGTTGGATGTCCCTCCAGGGCCACCATAGATCAGTAGAGCACAGTCAACACGTGCAAAGATACTCCCACTCACAGACGCAATTTTTAAAGGTCGCCAGCGTCTGGCGTACCTTGAGTTATGTAATACACAATGCACTAATGATTCTCGTCAAATGAAAACAAGAAAGAAGATTTCTTATAGAAAGGATGCTGATGTTGAAGCTGTGTTCAGCTGTCGAAATACCTCGCTATATATTTTGCAGTTTGATGTTGTGTAAGTATGCACCCATAATATACATGTACATAAACCCCTTCGCGCACAGTCTCCTCATTGGAGTCAACACAGTGTAGTTCTTCGAGTCTGATCAAGGATTACTCACGTAAAAATCCCAGATTACAGAGCATGTAGAAACTAAGCAGCAAGTTACCATGGCCTCTGATAAAGACATAATACGGACAAAATTGCCCTCAGGCCAAAGTACTTTTATGCGTTGAATAATAATTAAGATGGATGTAGGTTATGAGCCATTATAATATTATAGCTTGCAGTGCCATAGGGACGCTGCATATGTACGGTTGTTTACCACTAATGGGAAAGCTCCACCACATTTTTGCCTAAGTGTGAATTAGGAAACCCCAGTGCTATGTGGAGAGGTGGGCTGGGGGTTCCAGAAACCAATCTCCAATAATTATATCATACACGTAAAGGTAAATCAAACATTGTTTTGTTGTTGTTGTTGTTGCTGTTGTTGTTATTGTTGTTGCTGCTGCAGTTGTTGCTGATGATGATGATGCTGATGCCGCTGATGCATGCTTTTGATGCTGCCGCTGTTGCTGCTACTGGTGTTGGTGCTGCTGCTGCTGCTGCTGCTGCTGCTGCTGCTGCTGCTGCTGCTGCTGCTGCTGCTGCTGCTGTAGATGTTCTTGTTGTTCTTGTTGTTCTTGTTTGTCATTCAGGAGCATATGTCTTACCACTAGATCACCGAGCTTGCCCGGTAGCTAGGAGCAGTTCGAGTCATTTATTTTATTATACATAATATTTAATCACGAACGTGTTGATTTAGATTTGACTTATCAAAATAACAAACAGGATTACTATTGTTTCACACGTAAATATTTCTCAGTACATCGGTTCGAATATCACGACTGTAAAAAGTGTTTGCTTTCATTTTCGTCAGCCGTCAATTTGTTTCGTTTTTTCGGTCGATGACGTTTCACGGCTTTAAGAAAAATTGCGAACCCTTGCTCGTTGGCATTTAGGGCTCAGCACTTAAATAACCACTTATAGATATCACTCAATCATAATTACACAGCGATGGAAACGTAACGATTTCTCAGTAATGTAGGAAACCACTTTTAACGGCAGTCGTACGCAATATTGCCGTCATTATAACACATGCACTTATGATGTGACGTTTGGTCGCACTCAACACTCCAAGTCTTGCGTCTGCACGGGCTCTTCTGTCCAAGATGTTTTGTAATTTTTGCTCCTACCAAAATGAAGATATCAAGCACAAGAGTGTAGGCTGGCATTTGACTTTGACGATGATGAATTTGACAAGGTTTTACATTTCAGAAAGAGAGAGTTGGGGGCAGGAGAGACGGTTTACTGCAATAGACCTTATGCACATGACGTCATTTCAGTAGGGCGCCCTCGCCTAGAGGTCAAAAGGAGGTTGTTCATTGGCCAATCCTGTGCGCCGCGCGTACAAATCTGTACGTTTCGATTGTTTCGTCACCATTTTACCTTTAAGATGGCAGCTGGATGACGTCAATGCATAAAGTCTATTTGTAGACACTTCTTGCATTTGAAGTTTTGAAACAACGAACCTTAGTTGTGCCTTTCTATAACGATAACTCGTTGGTGCATTCCGAAGGACCTTTTCTTTATCATTAATCGTGGTTTAGGAACATTTATTCTGCAGTCCGAGCCCGAAGACTGAATGATCCATTTTGAGACATGTTTTCACAAAACATCACTGGGTTAAGGTATATTTGTCATTGCATGAAGTTTGCATTGAAAGTGTACAACCATACACCGGGCAAATGCTAATTGAGTAGGCCCCCGAGTAAAGACTGGGAGGTCATGCATGCTCAGAGACTGCATATAACAAATAACCGTCTGTGACTGCCACACTATCAATATTTTTCAGGATGGTACAATAGGAAGTCTGGTTTCAGAATCACCTGACCATCCTTGAAGGGTATTTGTGTATAGGGTAAGTGTGTCTGCTTCATTATGGGAGCCCCTGTGTATCAGGGAAGACCTTGAGCTAAGTTCGGTCTCAGCTCGCATCGAAATATAATGGCTGTACATTTTCCCGATATGTAATGCAGTTGCTGCCAGTATGTTTTTTTTTTATGAAACCGTCTTCGACAAATGTCAATATTTTTGAAGAGACAGCTAGGGTACAATTTTGGTTAGTTATCTGAACTTATAAATGAACGGTACATTATGAGTAAGTGAAACGTGTTACTTCGGAATTAAATCGGTATTAAATTGAAAGTTGACCCCGAGAATGTACGAGTTTTCGCGAGAACCTTGAATTCCGGACACCTTGCATAGCAGCAATTGCTTTTATTTCAAGGGGCAATTGCTTTTAAAGCAAACTTGAGTTGTGCCATTTAATTGAATATGGTTTGAATAAATAACAGCTTCATTTAAAAATTGCAAATTGTAACCATTTTCGCAAATCTTGAAAAACAACTTAATTTCCGCTTCCCTTTTGAAACCTTAAAGCCCATGCAATAAAAGCCAATCGTCTAAAGGTTCTTGACGTTGAAACATGCAAACTGGAGCAAGCTGCTACATATAAACGTAGTGGCTACCAGACTGGTGCTTACGGAAGAAGGTTAAGTAAGTACGCAAAACTCGCAAAAATAGGACGTCGGTGTCCCGTCGACTCTATGAAGCACTTATCCCAAATATGAGATATTGCGTAACTTCGGTTTGTTAGTGCAGTCGAACGCTGTCTGCGTAACACAGTCAGCGTAAACTGGCAATTAGACATATCAAACTGGATAAGAGGTTAAGCAGTATTTCTTCATTTTCTCATGAGTTTTGCCGATTTTGTAAATATTTTATTTATTACATTAACAGTTT
>CM021529.1:21079813-21100636 GCA_010994315.2 Pisaster ochraceus
GGACCGAAGATTCCTAGAGGGACGATATTGAATGAAGAGATTGGTATTGTATTCGGGAGCGGAACCATGCAGGCATTGAAAAACAAGCAAAAGTAACTTAAATACAATTCTAGGGAGCCAATGGAGAGACTGTACTACTGATGAGATGTGACTGCGACGATAAGATAAGGTAACAATCCGGGCATCTGTGTTTTGCAGTCTTTGCAATCTGGCAAGCTGGGTGCTTGGTAATTGATAGAGAAGAGAATTACAAAAATCTAAACGGGATGAAATAAGGGCAGGAACAATCTTTTCGGTGGCAGTTTGAGTTAAATACTTTCGTATAACGCCAATGTTACGCAGCTGGTAACGGACTGATTTACAAAGGGCAGAAACTTGACTCGACATGGACATGGTAAAATCAAATTGAACACCAAGATTTCTACACGAGTGAGTTCTGGTTGTTCTGGGTTAAAGTTCGGGTCCCGGTCTCGGCACGTGAGACCTTTGGCAAGACAGACATTGCTTCGTCCTTCGGATAGGACGTCCAGTGTGTTAATTGTGTAAAGCACTTTAAAGAAACTCAGTACACTTATCGTTCAGAGAAGGGGTTCGCCCCGGTGTTCATGGCGTGGTTTGCTGCAGATTGCGCCACAGCACCTGGTAAACCTTTACAAGGTCCTATAATAGGTCGCCTTATTCAAACTCAGCATACATGTCGTGGCGTTTTTGTTGGAGCTCGTCCAATTAAGAAAAGATTTCTTGTCATCCCCCCAATGCGCGTACGCGACTGTCAGATCCATTTCTCTTCAAGAAAGCATCTGTACTATACCGCTCTGAGCAATTTCAGTGGACAGGCAGGTGTTTTTTAAAAGCTACGGTTTGATGTGTAAAATTACAAGGAAATCGCTGTCAATCTTTCAACCTGCACGAACTCGGGAATGACGTAGATTTGTGATCCAAACTGATAAATTTAGTTTCACTCGCCATCAAACGCAGGGTGTACTTTTGGTAATTGTCATGACCAGAGCTCTGACTTGATGCATAATTTACTATAACAAAACTGTGAAAATTTTGGCTAAAAAACCCAAAAAACGCCCTTGTTTCATAGAATCGTGTACTTTCAGATGCCTGAGAAAGGCTTCATGCATGAACCCTTTCTTAGATTCAAATTGTTTGGTTGAAAATTGCTTCATTCTTTAAAACTACATCACTTCGAAGGGGTCGTTTTAAACAATGTTTTATAATATCAAGAGCTCTCCAATGCTATTTACAAAGTAAGTTTTTATGCCATGATTTTTTGGAGTAATTACCAAACGTATATACCCTCCCTTTATATTGAGAATTATTAAAATGTGGTTGCTTCGAAGAGCATGGGAGGGTATACATATTTTTGATGACAGTTTTCTTTTCACTTTTGCCCTTCCCTGGACGGCCTAGCGCTAGTACGCTATATTGTCCAAATAACTTTTTTTGTGTTTATTGTAACAAAAATAAAAAATGATCACAGGCATTTTCTTTTTTGTCGCTCGTTTGTTGTTGTTGTTGTTTTGTTTGTTCTTTCTTGCATTGAATTGAAATGTTGTTTTTGATAGAAATTGTTTTTAAACATATCAACAACTATCAAGAAAACTCTAGTTTTTGCTACCCGTGGTTGGTGGACTGCCAGCAACTAATTGCCCTTAAGTTTTTAAACTTTTCAATAAGATCCATCTTTATTCAAATATAATAAACCCTCACCCTTTTTCATCAGTCGTTATCTAAGTCAATTTATCTGTTATTTGTTCCTTGAAACTGTTGTGAAACATTATCAGATGTTTTCGTTCAACGTTACATTGTGCAGGTTTATCGTATTATGAATGAGTGCATCAAACAACTCGCAGTTTGAAGGTATTTTACAGGATTGGTAAGGATATAAAATACCATTGTTTAATTTTAGTCTGAAAGCTTACTGATTATGAAGTTCACACTGTTACAGCTTTTTCTGCAAAACGTCATATTCGAGAAAATTGTATCAGAAAACTTTCTTAAAACGCAACTGTTGATTTCGGTTGTACCAAAATTAAGAGACAACGTTTTTACATGCTGAAAATTGTGCTCTTTTTTCCTTCTTCTTCTTCTATTTTTTTTTTCACTATTGTCTCCTGGCTCACGCAACCAATTAACCCACAATTTTCACAGATTTGTTATTTCCTGTACATGGTTGATCACACAAAACGTGACAACTGTCTGTGACTACTAGTTGTCAGCTTTACCAATCCTGTACAAAACATTTAAAAATCATTTCATTCCAGGAAATCGGCATGCCGCTTAATGACGTCACGCCCTTTCCCTCTAGATTTACAATACTGGTCACACCACCATGGCACACTTGCCTTGGGTACACGCACTTTGTTTTCTTCATTTTTTGAGAAATGTAACCCTTTCAGCACAGTCTGTTTGGAGGCACTCATTTATAACATGACAAATTTGAACAAAAATATCAGGACATTGTTCACGAAACCCATTAAACTTCAAATGACTTCGAGCTTCTAATCGAGGGTAAACCCTTTCAAAAAAATTACCCAAAGCCCGTTTATCACGGTCTTATTCTTTTGAAATGCAGTAAAATTTTGCGTTTGACACGACTCGCTGGAGGCAGGAAAAGCAGTAAAAGCCTTGCCTAAATTTAACGACTGTTGGGTGAAATAAATCTTGCAATGTGTAATGGATAATGCGATAGTCGTCTCAATGAAAACTTATTGTGTGTTTTTTATTTATATGTCCACGCACCTCGTTGTAGGTTAATGTCTCAACATGCATGTCATCGCCTTAAGCTCATACCAACAGAAGAAAAATAATTCAAGCTTGCATTTCCGGTAAAGAAATCTTCCAGATCAACCAAGGAAACCTTGACAAGTTTTGATTTGTTTTTCAACATGGTGCTGGCTCTGATTCTTCTTAAGCCTCGTTGTAATGTATAGTTGCAAACATTGCATTGTGGCCGATGTGTATTTAACATAAATTCATAGGCACGACACAAACGCCCTCACGGTTAAGAATAATAATACTAGGTTATCATACCCATATGGGTGTATCAAAGCGCTCAGTATTTGTTTTTCAGCAGGATAATCAGAGCCATGCTTAGAGTTATGAGACCCATTTATGTAGCACCTTCTAATGGTTTACAAGGTGCTGCGGCGCATTCAGCTGCCACTTTCAGAAACACTGGGGCAAACCCCTTCTCTTAGCGATATTAAGTGTAACTGTGGTTTTTTTTACGTGCATTACACAACACACGGCACCTACGTCTTCACGGCCCATCCGAAGGACGAAGCATTAATGATGAAGTGTCTAGCTTAAGGTCCCAAGTGTCAAACCCACACTCTGCTGATCAGATGCAGCAGAGATTGAACACAGTGCGCTTGACCGCTCGGCCGCAACACGCTAAGTGAGCATAAGTTAACTGAGTATGGTCAAGATCTGTCCATCTGCTCAACAAATCTATAGAACTAACTCAGCCGAGATAGAGCAGTCAGTGTAGACTCCTTGATGCCGCAGCTATGTCCACAGTCACCATTCTTGGATTAGCCAAAAGCTCTCTCTCGAGCACCCTTGTCACGTCGTTGATTGTCTGCAATAACAAAAGCCAAAACATCCTCCATAAGTCCGAAAACTTCAGCTCTCTTCCCCTGTACACTATGCATTTTCAAGAATGGAACCATACCTCTTAGGAGATAAAGACTGCGGAGTGTTGAGTCAGAAATCCCGCACTGCTCCCGGTTTGAATTTAATGTTGACAAAGTCTAAGGAGATGGGACCAGTTGCCTCGCAAGATCGGCAGCTCGCCATTTGGTTGGCGCTTCAGTTTTCTTAGAACAGTCCAGTTGTTTACAAGGGAGAGCTTGTCAGCTTGTGAAAAGGAAATCAAGACAGACTAAGTAATGTTTGTGTTGTGCGTCAATGTTTGGTTTTTTTTCGGTTTTTTTTTTTGTCTTTTCATCTGAGTGTTTTAGGCCTTTATACGGTTTGAGCATTGTTTTCGCTGTGTAAACGATATCTGGCTGTGCTCCGTGGTCATGGGCTGATGTGGCTGGCTGCCAAAGGTGCCGTCGCATGCCTGCTTCTGGTTTACGTTTTGGCCGCGTCCTTCGCAATTTAGCTTCTCAGCTGCTAGGTTAATTAGCCTCCGAAATTATTGTAAAGTTATGTTTAATCGAGTACTGTATTTCTCTCTCTAAACTTTGCTAATACCTAGTCACAGTTAAACGTATTATTGATACACGTCCTTATGGTTACGCAGAGTTCTTCTGCTGTTTAAAAAAAAGGTCGTTCAAAAAGATGTACAAAAAGTGACAACTTCTACACACAATCGCTTGTGGCATAGATCAAGATAATAAACTTGGTGCTATTGTTCACAGGTCACCGGCCATTTATCAAATTCTCATTACACGTCAGCGCTTGATACTTTTTCTTTGTTATAACCTAGAGGCGAAATATTAATATATATAAGGTAGTATCAGAAAGGTTATATTTTTCCTCCGAACATGTTAGAACTAAGTTATGTTTCTTTCCAAAACATTAAATTGACTATATTCTGATAAGTTGCCAGTGCCGAAGAGTCAAGACACACATTCTCCAGGTACCACTTTTAACAGTCGATTGAACTGATGCGTATTTATGTCATCTGTCCCCTTTTGTGAGTTCAGTAACACTGAAGTCTATTCGAGTTGACATTGATCCCCCCGTTGGCCCGCTCTACCGGGGCATTTTATCCAACTGGCTTGCGAGGAATTAGACCCGTCGGAAGCTCACCACACACGGCATCGATTAGAGGGGACCGTGCTCCACCTGCCTCTCTGCCGGCTTCTTCGCTGTAACAATATCCATCGCAATTCCATGTTTCCTGGATATTTTTTCTGTGTTACCCTCTTTCTTTCCTAACATAATTGGTTTTAGGTTATTTTGCAAGAATTATTCTTAAAGATAGGCGACAAAGCACTCGATTGCGAACATGAGACAAGTAAGATTTGAAACTTTGCATGGTGAAATCACAATTGCGAAGACACAAAACGTTTTCCTTAAGACGATCAGTATACTGATCAGAACGTCGAGTCGTTACTCACCGGTTCGTTTCAGAAACACCATTACTCAGTTTTATGATGTGCATGGTGTCTCCACAAACCTTACTAGAACAATGAGAAAACTGCTTCAGTTAATCAACTGCTTTTTACAGCAGTTTTCCTTCCCATTAGACGCTTCATGAGTTCGCAAAAGTTTGTGAACAAAACATCAATTTTAAGTGAACACTCGAAAGTTGCAATTGTTCACCCGTAGATAAATAAAAAATAAACAACCGGCTTGAAAACCTTTTGCACTTCGATGGCTCCTCGATTATATCCAAGTAAACATAGACAATATTGAACTTAAGAATGGTGAACATGTAGTCTTGAAATCCTAAAAATGAAACAGAGCGACCGAGACGATCGATCTTGATTGAAATGAAACATTGAAGCAGACATTACAATCAAGTTTGATAGAATTTCAAAATTCTGTGTGAACTTGAAAGAGTGGCAATGAAATAAAACCACCATTTTGCTGAATATGACTTGGAAAACCTTATAGTAACGCCCATTCTCATAAACAACATGTATACATAGTATAAATAATTTCTCATTTGTACGGTTTTGGGAGCAACACTAATAAGCAAATAAGTTGTATTGCTACGAACTAAATTGTTTAAAAGTCAATGCTCCATCATGCATTCATATCAAGTATAATCGCTTCTTTAAAAGGGGTCAATTTGCTCTTAAGTATTCAAAGATAACCTGAATATATATCTGCTGGAATGACTTGTTTGAAAGTTTGACCTTTAAGCCCTCCAACCACTTTCGCAACGCCAGTTAACGAATAGCTTATCTTGCCCTCTAGACTCTTATCAAGACGTCTTCCATTTAGTTATCATCTTTCGACATAAGTGGAATACGGCTTCCACCCTGGGAAGGTATCAGAATACGAACAGACGTCTGGAACGACTCAGGCGAGCCAAAAAACTCGAACATCAAACATTGCACTTTTGTAAATGAAGCCCGTCAGCGCAAGCCGGTTTAGTGTCATTTAAGCAGACCTGCAACTTATTAATGCTCTTTTGGGGTTTGTTTGTTTATTTGGGGTGTTTTGTTTGTTTTTTGTTTTGTTTTGTTTTATAACGGGGGGGGGGCCTTATAGCTTAGATTCTTTGTACTGACAACCCGGGTAGAATTCGATGTTCATTGATATCCCCATTGGATGAAGAAGGTTCCAATCAGGGTGCAGCTAGGTCCACATTTGGGGTAATTTTTTTGTGGCAATGACCGTTTCACTCTAAACTCAAGCAGGCAAGTTCTTATTGTGTGAGTCCAAGACAAAGTCTCTATAGGCGATACATTTTCGTTTTACACATCTTAGGTTGTATGCTTGTAATCGGGAAAGTATACTATCCCAATTGGAATAATTTGGGTAAATTTTGTGGTCTTCCCACAACAAAAGCTGTCATAGACTATAATCCGTGGACATAGACTCGTATCAAGGCGTATTCCATTTAGTTATCATCCTCCGACATAAGTAGAATATGGCTTTAACCCTGAGAAGATCTCACAATACGAACAGACGTCTGGAATGGCTCCAGCAAGCCTCAACGCGACTGGGATACATGTCATTTTTACGCAGACCATTTTATCATCCAGTGCAAGTCAAAATTGCTGTCAATTGCATTGTCATGGATCTGTGTGACAGGATAAACATATTACGTTACGTCTGTCATAACCATAGTTAAACTATGGTTATGACAGACGGGAGAAAAATACGAAGTTACTCAGCGCACAACCTAATGACCTTTCTTATCTTAACTTTCCAAAATGTGATAAATCCATCATATTCACACACTTCAGCCTACCTCATATACACAATGACATATTACTGTGGCGTTGATGTTTGTACATCGCCATCCTCCACTGAAACTAATATCCTTCAACCGTTACCGTTTGCGCCTTTTTCTAGATCGGATTCCACTCCGAGAAAAAAAAAGTAATACAAAATGGAAACGAAGATGAGCCACAGTTTATATTATTCGTGCATGCCCGCCACATCACATTCCAGCGACAAAATTGGCAGAGTAGCACAATCGCTGTTGTATCACTTTCAACAAGAGAAAGGATCAAAACCGTCTGGATATCATGTGTATGGAATCATGTTACTGGACATTAAAAAAAAAATGCTGCCTAGTTGGCAATAGTAGAAGGAAAGCTTTTATGTCTTTGATCCTTCCCGGTGTGATATCCCCGTGTAGAATGATGACTATGGATTTATCTGTTATTTATGGTTGAGGGAAGTTTATAGTTGTGTTTTCCCACCCATAAACCGCGCGTGCCAGTTGGATCAATGATTAATCCAGCTGGTTCAAGTGCTGGCAGTTCGGGCCTTTACTGCCCCGCAGCCCCTGGCCTCCTTTGCAATAAAACCGGGATGGCTCCATAGACATCGGCCTTTGATGGGCTCCGAAAGATGTTGGTGGATCTTGCAGGGAGTTATTTTAGTGATGCGTTGAGCCCAAGGCTTTCCGTATCTCATTTCGATTTATATAGCGTATAAACTATACCAAACCCGAGTGTAGACAGTTGTAACTATACTTTAGGCTGTCTAGTTTCTCGACGCGTTGGTATTGGTTTTCCGTAATATGAATCTTCGGTGGGGGATAAAGACAGACTCTGTATAAACAAAAGCTGGGTAGCCAACCATTGCATAGATAAAACAGAAACGTATTATTTGTCTCTGAATGAGTACCTCAGACAATATAATATCATTTTTAAGAAAGACACGACGAAACAGTATATCATAATAAAATTGACATATTATGATCACACCTGTGAAGAAAAAAGGTGTGCAGACCTTTTTTCCCCCCTTTTGTTTGCATCTCTTCAAGTTTCAGTAGTGGTGTGGAATCGTATAAAAGAAACATGAACTAGCTGAGCGGCAAATAAAAAATGTACGCCTGAAATGAGGGATATGTGTACAACGGACGCGGCGCAGCGCCGATGACAAATGGATTCAAACTTTAACCGAGAAAAGAACAAAAATATAATAAAATGTATGTTTTATAAGTTTCCAGTGAATAGACGAGATGGATGCATCTTCACCTGAGTCACAGGTTCTTGACTATATAAGTGTTGTTTACTATGGATTACGTTTTCTTTTTTAATTCTGCTCCAGGTGACCGATTACCTCGAGCAATATGAGTTAATGAAGTTACAAAATATAAGTACACCTAAAACACCTGCTAAAAATCTACATACATAAGGAACATTATCCTTTGCAAAATAAAAAATAACCACTGCCTACAACTGAGTGTTTAAAGCAGCATACAATTGTTGTTAGCAAGCCAATGAGGTGATTTATATACTTTGTATTTCACTTAATGTTCTAGTTCAAAGAAGAAGTAGCTGCATCTTGTGGATCACCGACCAACCGAACCTTAGTCATCGTGGCAGACGGACTGCACGGACAGAGCTGTAACCTCTTGGGTGTCAGCGATGAGTTCGTGGTGGAGTCGTGTAAAGCCTTTGGCGGTGCCTGCTCCTTGGAGAGGCTCGAGCAGCCACAGGTATGAAACCTATACCACTTCAAGCGTCCGCTGTCAATTATGTTCCTTTTCATCAGACCCCTTGCCTGTGTGCTGTCTCAATAGCGCCAGACAACTTTTTCACAACAACGACTAATATAGGGCGCCACCAAGAGATTGCCCGCGAGAGGTCATTTTCAAAGAGGATAGCCTATGTAGCGCATACACCATAGCTGTGTATTGAGAGAGATGTGACAACTTTATATTAAAAACCTTTTTCGGTCAAAAAATAACGCACGTGCCTTTCTAGGATGCCAGACCAGTCTGCACATTAGGTTTTGCTGAATTTGGACCGCAAAAAAGGTGCCCAGCACGTGACCAAAGAAAATTGGTCTCTCTATGTCGAAACTCTCTCATTACCACAGCTCTGTCATACACGATTCACTTGTAAGTCAAAGTCGAACACAAAAATAATATATTCTGACTAATAATAAGCTTCATTTTTCTCAGATGTGATCCTTCTCGCACGAAACAGCCGTAATTAAATGTTGACTTATGTTTGGACTCTTAATTGACAGTTCCCAATGCTATAAAACTGTTAGAAATTGTCTCTCCGGATCTGGCTTTAAATTATGAATTGGCCAATTTGAGAAATGTTTGTGTTTTTAAATTGAAAAAACACCTCCAGGTGCCTTCTCCAGAACTGCAGGTGAACAAGCTGAAACTGGACCTGTCAGGGTTCGGCAACGAGTACCGGTTCCCAGACCTCAGCCGAGCAGCTTTCTACCTGAAGATCTTCGGCACGTTCAGGCACCGCTACATAGCTCTTGTCTGCCATAAATGTGACACGCATTTAGTACGGCAGCTTCGAATAACATCCGACACCATGGTGAGTTATTGCTGGTAACATTGCCCCCTTATGGACTCGTCTGAAGTGTTTTTATACAAAACCCTCGGAGAAATTTACTTTGCTAGTTCATGTTATTTCAATTTTTCTCTCTCCCCATTTATGCCCTTGCCCAAACAAAACGGATTTCCCGTAATTTCACGCATGCATTATCGATGCGTTTACTTTGGTCGTTAACACAAGGCTTTTCTCCTTTCTTTCTCGTTAATCTCAAGTGAATTATACAGACAAAATGTCCTTATAAACTGTTTACATCCACATCATTGTTAAGCTAAGTGCGTCTACTGGTGCCATCCAAATGTCCTCTTTTGCTTTATCATTTCACCATAGAACACTCTATAAACAAAATGAATTGAACCTGTTCCATGCCTCAAATCATAGGCAAATAAAGATAGCTTACGTCAGTCGCTCATTTTTTATTTATCAGTTCATGAACATTTTTTTTTTATTACAACATGTTGAGAGAGCTGGTTTAAGATGTTTTTGCATCAAATTCACTACCGATTGGCAGTCTGAGCGCACGCAGTTTACCTGATTTTTTTAAAATATCTGATGGTTTGTATAAAGGTTTTTGATTGCTGTCAAACGGAGAGCCGCGCCTCCAAACCCATTTCAATTTCAGAAAGATTTAAATTTATTTCCATACTGTCGTTAACAAAGTCATACAATATACAAGGTTATAATAAACAGAATGGATGAGTTAAAGGAACACGTTGCCTTCGTGTTGGGCGGTTTGGGCTATAAAAAGCGTTTGCTATGAAATGAATATGGTTGGAAAGATGTTTTAAAAGTAGAATACAATGATCCACATGAATATGTCCTAGAAATGTGTGGTTTTTGTTAACGTTTGTGACAAAGAACGGTCAGCCATTTTGTAGAGTCAAAATGTTATAAAACACTGTTAGAAACGACACCCTTTTGAAGTAATGTAGTTTTAGAGAAAGAGGTATTAAAATTATTCACCAAAATTTGTGTATCTGTTAAAGACATCAGGCCTGAAGCCCTTCTCAGTCATCTAAAAGCACACATTTTTATGCAACAAGTGTAGTTTTTCCTTTCATTATTTTCTTGCAAATTCGAGGACCGATTGGGCCAAAATTGTCACAGGTTGTTATTACGCATGTTGGGATACACCAAGTGAGGATACTCGGCTTTGACAATTACCAAAAGTGCACCCTGCCCTTAAGAATGTCACTATCCAGGGTATAGTGCATGTTGACAATACCATTATGTCAGTCCTGCTGTAGGTATACGCATTGACATTATAGTTGTCCGTCTTCACACGAGATTGCGTCATAAATCGTTAGTACGATCTGAGGGAACAAGGAACAGGGCGATCGTATGTCATGATTCAAGTTTCACTTTCTGCATAATTTGGTTGTCGGCATAACACTATCAGCCGCGGGGTCGAGGTACAGCGAACAAAATGTTAGTAACAGAATACATCATTGATAATCCATGTATGGGCTTGATTTTCATTCTCTCTGTTTTTATCTCTCTATGACGGGGAGAGCACATTTAATTAATTTAGGCGTTTGGATATTTAGCCACCCTAATTCTAAACAAAACTGATGTTTTATGTAAACCGGATTGGCTAAGACTTCCGACTGTTTCATTTCTGGTTTTTGGTCAATTGCAGGTTGACTTCATTAATCCCATGATCAGTTTGGAGCCAGTTGCATCCGATCCATTCCTAGTCTCAATGGGATGAATACCTTCCAATGGCTTAATCAAGGATACATTTTATTAGATTCTTTCTTTTTTAAAGCTAAATCAAATTACTCGGTAAATATGGGTTTTTGTTTATGCTGTTTTCAAAGAGGAGAAAAAAACACGCTGGTTGCCAGCTGAAATCCTTGCATACCAGCTCACGCACATTGCATGTACATGTGAAATATACTTTACTTGTGTTAACTTATAAGGGGTTTGTGTTTTGAAACATTGCGAACGTGCATACTATAAAGAAACGAAATATAAGCGAACTCAGGAAAAAGACAAACGTCTTGCATTCAAAACACCAGAACTGTCGCTTAGCGCTTTATGGTTTTCTGAGCGACTGACACTGTTAATCATTGTGCGCCAACCTGTTATCAAATCATTGTAAAACAAAACCGATGCAAAGAGGAAGACCTTTGTGTTTTATATGTGTTTATTTTTTAGTATACTAGCAAATCGGTATAATATAGGCCTGTAGGCTGCTTGACTGATTGATACTACACACTGGGAGAATGAGAGAAGATCATGACGTAGCGATAACGGTCTCAATAATGACACGAGAGTAGAGGGAGGTGCCCGGAAGGTGCATTTCTACATGCCGTGAAAGTATCTGCCTAAGATGGCACCAAGATATGACCCAAAGGTTAAGAGGGATCGTAGACAACCGCATCTTTGAGCTCTGGGCTTGAATGCAAGCTGTAGATGGAGGTTGTAAGCAACACTCCAAAGCATACTCAGAGCTAATAGGAAAACGTCCAGACCTCGGGTCCGCTTCATTTATCAAGGCTCTGCCATCCATTTCAGTGTATACAGAGATACATTAATCACGCCATGTGTTGTATACACCTCAGTGAGACTTTTTGTTTTTAGGCGATATCATTCTTTATTGATTTTCTGTCGCCGTCAGTGGAATACGTTTCCGTATTTCCTTTCGACTGGTGTGTGTAACCAAGTGCCCAGAAGCGCAATGCTTTAGTCATTGCTTTTACTTTGGTGGCATTTTGATGGGTGCACTCGAACGGGGAAAGCCATCTAAAAAGTCTTCGATTTTTAGTCTAAAAGCTAACCCTCAATAGGTTTGATAGTGGCACATTTAGAGAAATGTTCCCGTTCGAACCACTGCTATGTGCGAGAAGATTGTTGTTCCAAAGCTGAACTCTCATTCTGAATTAATAGATCCCAATTTCGTAGCTGTGCTTAAAAAGCAGAAAACAATTCTTTTATAGCAGTTTGCTGCCAAGCAAATGATGAGGAGGATACCAGTCACAGATGTCACATGTGACATTGCATTTTGCTTGTACCTTATTATATACGCATAATTTTGTTGTGCTTAGCTACTTTTTGTGTTAAAGCAATAGAGCTGTTTTAGCAGACGTTTATTTCACATAACGATTCTGCTAAGCAAAAAGTAGCAGGATACTAGTCAAAGACGTTGCATATGACATGGTGTTTTGGCTGGCAGCCTCATTCTAGTGAACATGATATCGTTGTGCTTAAGTAGCTCTGTGGATAATGTATCCAGTGGAAATTTTAGTTCTGTTCTCATGCATTCATTAAACTATGAATCAATTTTTTATGGTGTGCATGCATTTCTTATGGCGTTGAAAGTGACGATACTACGACATTTCTGGGTAATGCCCGTTCCCAAAGCTGTATACGCAAATATAAGAATTGGTCGACTATAAAACCATATTAGTTACAATGTTAAAATTATATATACATATATAAAAATAGACTCTGTTGGGGTCGAAAAGTGACGACCACAATACCGTATACTTGTACTTTAAGTGTTAAGTACGATATACCAATGCAGAAAACAAATTGCAGTAATCGACAACTGGAGTCCGGCTCTGTACCAATCTCCGTACCATGTAAGGCGTCCGTGCCTGGGAACCCATTGCAGGCACCAAGCTATGAAATTGTATTAATAGTGCGCCGTATAGTTTTGTTTGCGGAATTTGATACACTACCTAGCCCCTCCCCGTGAGACACGACCATATTGCCGATAATAATCACGGACTTGCAGAGATGCAAATCTACCGGGTGCGTAGAACCTAAAGAACGAGAGCTCATCTTTTTTCCCCAATCTATCTCCGTGCTCCCCAGAGTTTTGTTTAATTTTGCTTGGGAGCAAACTACCTCAGGGCTATGCGTGTTGTCTCGCTCACTGGTCCCCCGTTTAGCAAAGATTTATGACCTTGGGATTATAAACCGACGATAAGCAACCGGTGAATACTAGATAGTATCGGTTGTAGTGTTTTTAAGAATGGGACGGTCATGTCGACTTCTCGGATGGTTCCGTCCGGAAACCGGGCCAGTGTGTGCATCTTAAAAGCGTCCGTAATCTGGACACCTTTGCTGCTGACTGTCCCCATTGTGGTTTATTTCGCAATATGTCCTCTAGTGCACACAATTAACTGAAACGAAGTCAATTTTGTATAAAAGGTAGCCTTTACATTGTGCCCTAACAATCAGTATTCTGTGGATTCTTCGTTGGAGTAACCCAGAAGTAAAAAAAATAGATTAACTCAGTGAGAGACATTCATTAAAATATGGCAAACGTTTATAAAACTGGTTTAACATTTTAAAAGATGCTGCTGAAAAATATAGGATACGGACTGCCTCTAGACACCGGGCTAGCTCGGTGGTCTAGTGGTAAGACCTCATCTCTAGCACGCAAAGGTCGAGTTCGAATACCATGCGATAGGCTATGCATGTGGATTTCTTTCACAGAGCTCGGGAAAGTGCCGAGTATTTACAGTGTTACGACAAAAAACAAATGGTATATGGCCTTCATAGATGCTGCTTCACCACCATTCGAGTCGCATTTGTACATTAAGGAATTCTATGTGCGGGCTTTCGGCGAAAATAAAACGTATAGGCTAAACGTAAAACGCATAAATCGTTGTTATGGCTCTTACCAATGTAAGCAAACTGTCATCGCTTCTGGCAATGGTCGATGCAAGTCAGTTCAAATCAAATCAAGCGTATCTGTTCTCACGGAAAGGTGAAAGATAGTTTCAGTTTGGCAACTGTTACTGTAATTGTAAGTATTTAATTCAGTTGTCAGAGTCAATTGTATTGACTACCTTACACGTTGAGATGGCTTATGTTACAAACCCGATTTATACGGGAAGGCTTTATAAGCAATGTTGTTTCAGTACAGTAAAAGAAGAAGAAGAGGAAACTGGTCTGGTTTAGTCACGTGGTCAAATAGAAGGCGAGTCTCACAGACACAATCCTGGAGGATGGAAACAGCAGGTTACCCGCAAAAGAGGCAGGCAGCGTAAAATCAAGGGCATGTGAATGGACATGGTCTATTTGTGCAGAGCTTCTTGGGGCAGAAGAAGACCGAGACTTATGGAGGTTCTTGTGTGACATGATGCCGTCACAACGTCGCCCCTACAGCCGTAAAGCTATGGGACAGAAGGAACGACAGGGAAGTTTTCATACCAATATTATTACAAGGATGATGGTTTTCGATTTATTTATTTTGGGGTATAGAATCCACAGCATGTCGAACTATAAAACTACGTTTCAATCGGCAGGTGTCAATTTTGTTTATGTGACATACATCTAACTGTGAACTATTCGTGTTTTTCACGCATCAACACAGTGCCATTTTTAGTGCTTAGCCCATGCTATTTACAAAAGTTTTTAGCTAAGCTCATGCATGAAAAAACGTATGAAAAATTAATTTGCCTTGTGATGCATCAATGTTGAAAGACGAAAAATTCATATCCACTTTAGAAACAGGGTTCCTACAGTTCCCAGTTGAGGCCAAAATGAACTGACAGGTATACGAATCCAGCGAGCTGAAAACGGAATCAGCATGAATGGAGCGAATCTGATAAGGCCATTTGGACAAGACAAGTTTGCCGCGGTTTTTGAAGCAGCAAAGCCGAAGAGCCCGCAGGCGTGAGGATTTGAAAGGTCACTGTGGAAGCTCTGAGAGACGAGGGAGGCCGAGGGCGATGGAGAAGGGGGAAAAAAGCTGGGACGAACGGAGGAGATTTGTTCTGCTGCCTTTCGTCTTTTTATCTGCATGCTGGTGGGTTTGATGTGGAGATTGTCTCCAAATTAAAGATTGTGGCACGGGTGTTTACCTATGCGTCTTGCATCACCCGAAGAGATCAGGGTGAATCAGGGACCACAGACTGAGCCTCAAGACGGCACACTAGCTTGCTTGTTAGCCTAGTGATGGGGGCATGGAGAGATGCAAGACGTGCGATTTTCAAGCAGTAATAACAGGGCTTTCTCATTTTAAGAAGTTTCATTAAAAGTGGTGTCTGCTTCGATCATTGTCTGCCGTGTTTGCTCGACGATATTGCTTTTTTTCATCAGGTGGCTGTTGGGGAATTGGGCAAACTATCGAATTATCTAATTGGGAATGGGTAATAGCCAAGACATCCTCTCACAATGAAAGGTGTGTTATTGGAAGAACCCTTGGGGGAAAATTGTCCAGAACCGAATACAACAGATTTAATTATAAGACTACCGTACAGAGAACTGAACGACTAACTGAGAGGCCTGCAATGTATTGTAAGGCATCCTGATATTGTTTTTTGTACTTTGAAATTACAAGATTTAAACAACACTATTCAATTTAAGGTGTTACCATGTCTGAAATTGTATATATATTCATATTCCCTTTAAGGCCGTATGGATCTTGCTGCGATCAGCCTCGATATTAACTAGAGCATAACGTCCCATGCCAGGCTACGGCACAAACGTAGGGTATCGATCACAGAACTATGACTTGCAATTACTATTGGCACGGACAAAATAGACCAGAGACCCAGTTTCATGAGCTTCTTAAACGAACCAAAACTGCTAAGCATAAGGCAGTTGTGCTAACCAGAAGAGGGTTACCAGCCAACATACCAAGTAATATAATATTATTTAAAACTGGTATCCTGCATAATGTTGCTGCTTAGCAGAAAGGTGTTAAGCACCAAGGTCCGCGCAGCATGAAGATGGGCACAGGGCTAATTTTTTTGCACAAAAGTGCTATCTTTGACGTGCACAAGATGTCACGGTCAGGATAAGACATTATTAAGCCTACGTTTGACTGGTTTCCTGCGTTTTTATGCTTAGAAGAGAAATGCTTGTTGATTGGCAGCTCTTGGTACAAATTTTGCTTTAACGTCAACGAGAGCTATTATAAAAAAAACACGGAGTGGTGTGAACATGTTTGTAATCGTGGGTTACACATCCAAGCAGTCTGGATGCACATACAAACTTTGATTACAGAGAGTGATGTGACGTTTAAGATTAACTTGTCAACCCTTAATGTCAAAAGAGGTTTTATTTTTGCAACTCGAAATATTTGGTTCCTATTATATGAACCTTGTTCATATAGCAATTACCATTTGGGACCACAATTTGAGACCATTAAAAAACTAACTCCGCGGCAGTGAAGTTCATAACGAGAAGTCCCCTCGATCCACTAAGCGAAAGTAAAAGCAGAACAGTTCTTTTCAGAACTAAGTATCTCCCAAAATCATTAAGACTACTCCGCTGCAGTAGAAGAGGCAGGAACACAATGAACAAGGTACGAAGGCGCACACAAAAGGCACAGAATCTACTACCAGATAATTTCGCAATGGCAACCTTCAGAAGCGGTGACGTCATCTCAGCCACTCAGGTTTGCCAGACTGCAGCCACACACTCCACAATCGAGTGAACTAGGTTCCTGATAGGAACTGAAATATTTGGAGTGAGTATACTTGGATCTGTAAAATAGAACCTGTATTTTGACATTGAACATGGTTTAGCAATCCTGGTGAGTCTGTTTCAAAGAGGTCAAATTTAGTGTCCCGATTTAGAAGTAGAAGCCACTGGAAGGAATTTCACCCGTTATAGACCAGCAAAAGTTGAAAAAAGTGCATCAATTTTGAGGATTTGTACGTGAGCTCCAGCGAGTCAGTATTTACCGACGGATGGCATTTTCAAGCAACGTTCCCCCGTCCCTGCACGCCTTTTTATGTATTTGTGTGCGCCAGTTGCGTGTAACGCACAGGTATATCAATGCCTAAAGTGCAACCGCGCACTCAGGTTTCGCGGGCTGCGTTTTCCCTACGAAATTCCCCTTCGATTTCGTTATATGTTTTCGAAGGTTTTATTTCACTTTCCTCTAGTATTTTTTTGTTTAAACTATACGGCACGTGCGTTGACATTGCCGACCTGGGAGAGGGGGAATGTTGAAAGGCAGCTTTTAGGCTGGTGTTTAAAGGCAAAATCGATTTAATTTGAGGTCGGGGAACATTTAGTGCACGTACAAACTAATAGCGGAAACCTGCGGGTTTTTATTTGATATGACACGATACCACAGTCTTGAGCCTTGTGACTGTGTACTTCTTAGAGGCGGGGTATACTTTTGGTGGTTGCCAGAGGATCCTCACTTGGTGAGTCCCAACATATGCATAAAATAACTAACCTGTGAAAACTTGGGCTCAATCGGTCATCGAACATTGCATTGAATTGTGTGCTTTCAGATGTAATAACATTGATAGTCAACCAAAACACCCCCGTACAGAAATGTAAAGACTCATTTTTCTCAGAATGACGTCATCGGATGCTTTAGAAGTCGACAAATTTTGCCCCGGAAGGTTATCGAATACAATGGCAACTTACACTATTTTAACGTGAGGTTAGAAACTTGTAATTTTTTTCCTTATCACATGAGGACTCTATCTATTGAAAAATGAGAACATCACAAAACTGATGTTTTTAATCCTTTTAATCTGACATCAAACACCTGTTATATCCCTGTAATTCCTTTTCACAAACAGTGGACTTAATTGGCTCATGTACGAACCAGTATGGGGCTACTGACTGCCCCATAGGCAGATTAACTGCCCATCCATAAGAGTAATGACCCAAGTAGTTCAATGAAAACGCACCCACTGGTGAAAAGAATAAATAGTTTCCAAGTTTTTCTCGAAACTCGGACAATCTTTAATGGAGCTTTCCCGTACTGGAACTCTTTTTTCTTTTTTTTTAAGTTATTTACCATCTTTGCGGGGAGGCGCACTTTGTAGGGGGAGGGGTTCACATGGGGGGGGCATTTGAACTGCTGGACTGCGGCTTTTATGTTTACGAAATTTTATCATGTTGACTAGCACCAGAACCGGCGGGCCGTGAGCTATTCTATCCTCCCCCCCCCTTTGTCATTCACGCTCTTTTCGTTCAGTATAAACATACATCGCTGAAAGGTAAATATGACTAAATGGAGCGAGTAGTCACTCGGATTTGTTTTCCGAAATAACACGTGGGAAGTGTTGTTCTACGAACGATCGGTGCCCCCCACTGAAAGCGTATAGTGCTCTTCACCACAAGTGTTAAGGATTATTGGGGGATGGCGCCGACGGCAGTGAAACGCCAAGTTTTTTTGTTTTACTCCGTGGACAAAACAACTGCAGGTGGTTATCTCAGCTCGGAATTGTCAACTTATTTTTGAGAGCTCGCTGCGGAGGTTGATTTAAAAAAACATTTTATCTGTATATACGATTTTCCCCGTTACGTTCTGTGAAAATTTCACCTTGGGACGGTTCGGTAGTCATCATTGTCTTATTCTCTGCATGCAGTTACACGGTATTGAGTATTATTCACTTCGTTATAGGAGCCAGACTACTCCCCATTCAAGAATTGACTTAGGATCAAACGAGGTCTACTCTAAAAACGAGGTGTACCACACTTCAAAAATTAATGTATTCTAAAAATGTGCCCATCTCCTGAAATAATTATACCAATAAATTGCTGGATGCGTTTGAGTGCATTGTCAATTGCACTCAATGTCGCAGAATGTAATCACTCGGTGCAATTTAGACTTTTCCATGTCACGAGGGTAAAATGAAAATGCCGGATTTCACCGAGTGATTATTCTGCGCCACGTGTACCAACAAATTGCATGAAGTGTTTGTGTTTAACTCCTTGTCATTCGAACCTTTTTCACAATAAACACAAAATAGACACGGAAACTCATCAACCCCACACTCTGATTTAAAAATATAAAAAAGACACGACCTTGCCTGGTTTGGACAACGGGCGGGGAACAATTACTGGAAACAACGATGCTGCGACGCGTCTAATGTTGGACTCCAATATTTAATTTGTGTTGCGGTAGTCGGTAGCAAAATAAAGGATGACTCGTGATGTTCTTCCCATCAATCAAATACTAGGGTATGTGTGTGTTGTATTTGGTACACAGGTGAGGTGAAGAATATTCGTTAAGTTTTATTTCTGAACTAAATTTGTATATCAAGGATCCTGCACCCTCTGCGTTCCCGGATGTGATTTTTCACGACAAGAATTTCATTAGGTCAGTTGAAGCCATAGTGTACACCGACCACATGCACCCGAAACACATGTTTAGCTTGGTGGCGGCTCGATTGCCAAAGGAAAATATGGCCAGGAAACGAGGCATATCTACAGCAGCGTTTCTCCAAACAGCCACAGGTTTTAAGTGACCGTCTGAACGAAGGAGAGAAAAACATCCATGCGGGTTTGTACCGGTCGTGGGGGTTTTATGTTCACCTTATTTTATTGATTGTGGGTTGTGTAAGCAGCCATGCCGTGCTGTTTACTCTGTCAAATGGACTGGCAGTAGTTGTTGCCACACAATAAGCGCTCTCGATGCCATGTTTGATCCAGGGTGCTCGCAGGAGATGAGGCTGTCGGTTGGGGTTTTTTCTGATCGTTACAGGCTAGAATAGTGTACGTAAACACACTGATGTGAACACTTAACCGCCGTAAGGAATCGTGGTACATTTTCTGAAGTTGTAATCTGTCGCTTCGTTGGGGTGTAATTTTGCTTTTAACTAGCTGGCACGAAGATCGATAGCTAGCTGTTTTACTGTTGTGGACTAAGATATTAACAAGTTAGAGTATTTGAAGAAATAGTGTTGTTTGTTGGAGGGAAATGATAATGAATTAAGACTTACCGTAGTAATGAGTTTTGGGCGAGAAATTTGAAACAGTTACAAAAACATGGCTCTGGTTGTGCCCAACCTAAGGGGACCTTTTTGGTTAAAGCTCGGTTTTCGCATGTAACGAAGGAAAACATAAAATGTTCTTTCATACCAAGATGATGATCTTGCTTCCAAACCCTAGGGCCAGCCCAGTATTACCACTGGGTAGCCATCTTGTTTTTACAACCTTCTTTCAAATCAGTATTAGGCCTGATCCGAATTGGCAGCTGCAGCTACGAGTGCTGAACGGTGTTGCTTTGGACGTCATAAAATATGCTTCAACGCATGATGACGCAGTGATCCAGCCGTAGCCGCTAATAGACCTTTACCACGGTGCGGCCATCTTGATTTTCTCTCATTCAAACTAATGTAACAAAAAACAGACCGGAAGGAGAAATAGTCTGGTTCCTTTTTGAGCAATGAATATTAGCATTCAGCACTGTAAATAAAAACAGGACACTTCACCAAGATGGTGGCAGTATGATAAAGGTCTATTCAGACACGCCCTAACCGAAAAGAGCCTCGCTACCATGGGGCAGCGCGCTGCCGTTACCTCTCGTGATCCAGCAAGGTATTCTGGGACAAATGGCGTGACATCGTACGCCACTGGGAACGAGGTTGAACGGAGTATAGACCTTTCCATTGTTGATAAACAAACAGCGCTGGTTGGCATG
>CM021529.1:21100865-21121884 GCA_010994315.2 Pisaster ochraceus
CTGGGTTGGCAAAAACTTGGGCTGTGACGTTGCAAAAGAAAGGTCTATACCAGAGTGAAATCACGTATTGTTTAGTATTACACACAGTAGACCAGACCAAACATGACATCAACTCGAGAAAGGTTTACTGGTCGATCAAAAACACATTGCCATGCCGGCGAACTCGCAAAATACGTACGTGACGTCACATGTTCTCCTCCCCCCCTTAGTTTGAAACAATTGACTATTTTTAAAAATTTTATTTATGACCTCAGCTCGTAATATTATCTACTAAAAGGTCCTTCGCCTGATGCTCTTTCCTTAAGACGGGCGGAGAGGGAAAGCTGTGTGGAGCGGGCGGAAATGAGAAAATAAGAAATCACTAACGGCCCCGAAGGCGACGCCGAGCCCTCGGCTTGGTCGCTTCATGACCAACACGTCCTTAGTTTTGCTAACCCCGAGAGAAGCTGATTTGTTTTGCACTATTAGCTCCCTCAGTGTGGTTTGTTTTACTGTACAAAATATACGTCAATATCAACTTTCTTTCTGTTCTTAAAATTACTTCGACATCTCTTTAATTTAAATGAGTTTGTCAATACTTAGGCTATAAGAAAATAGCCTACAGCGCTGTTCATAAATTGAGTGATAGCGAGGTGTGTTTTTATCAAGCACTCGTATGGAGTGAATTGATGCAGCAGAAATGACAAAACGTTTTCAGCGAATCATTTTTGTATCTGTCATGTCATTTCACATTATATTCAGACGTGGGGTGAATAAACACCCTATCCGGACTATAATGCAATGAGCGTATGTAGGAGAAACAAGCAACCCTCCTCAATTTGAATGAGATGTCTTGCCTCATATTGTAAGAGACCACCACATGTGCGCAGTGTACCGGTAGTCTTGAATCAAGGCGTTAATATCTAGGTTTTCCCAAAATATGTATTACTTGAAGCAGTGGCCATAAAAGAGAACGGTTATGTTTGCTTCATAAAGAGACTTTCAGACTACGCTCTGTAGTTTTGTTCCAATACGTTATTAGTTGGGGTGTTTGTTTTTTTGTTGGGGTGATTGTTTGCTTGTTGTTGTTGTTTTTTGTTTTGTTTTTTTGTTTTTAGATGTTGATCTTCTGGTCAAGGGAACTCGACAAACTCCCACAAGGGAATATAGACATCAAGCTGGCAGAAGCCGATCTCTCTTACACAAACATTGGTTTAACGTATATGATTTTAAGTTGTACAAATCAAGAAATTGTGATTCAGTAACTAGAAGAAAATCCCTATTCTAGAAGTTATTGAAGTCTAACCACTGGAGTGGACCACGGTGTGACATAAACTAAAACAAAATAGTTTGTTTTGTTCATTTGAAGTAAGCACTATGCTTGCTTACAATACCTATCAAAACGAATGAATATCTTGTAGTGACAATGCACACTGTAGGTTTTAGTAATAGCGATTTTGCCTTTGCTTTTCATGTTCAGTTTTCTAGTTCAGTTTAGAATTGTTTACCGACAGGGATGCATTTTCAAGTCGACCTAGTTCAAATTTTCAATCGATGGTTTTGCAGCTGCGGGAGGTAGTGTAGGCCTACGATGCTGCAAGTCGTACCCAGAGCTAGCTCTTTCAACGCAATGCACTAAGTACCCTTACAGCTGGGACATATATGCGTAGTATTTCAAACAATATTATGGTATAGATCATAATGCACCAAGGCAAAGCAAACTTATCACGAATTGTCCCAGCAAAATACAAGCTAGATAATCCATAAGCCATTTCAAGATATTGTTCACACAGTCATTACTGGGGCACTATTTAGTTGGGGTAAAATTGGCTGTACACACCCAAACCAAACAGTGCACACATTTCCAAAAAGGCCAATGCGTTATGGCTCTGTGCCGTTAGTGGCGTGACTTGATGAAAACGCCCGGCCGATGCCGGTGGAGCACCACGCCGTAACAACTTCTTGGATTTCAGAAGAAAAAAACTGTTGAATTCTAGCAGTAAGAAGTGACTTTAAAAAAAACAATAAAACTAGAAATTAAGTGCTCGTAAAAACGAACACAGGGGAGCTCAGCTGGTGAAACTAAAAGAGAAAATATTATTTCTAACTGAAATGAACATGTCATATTCAATATTTTATGTTTGGTCGTAAACCCTTGTACTTGCTGAGTGTTCAAACCGTAAGGAAAGGTCAAAGTGGGTCATGTTTTTAAGTTACAAGACGGCACAAAGATTATGACTTTAAGACGTGGTTCAGGAGATATGGTTTTAAAAAACAATACAAACTTATAAGTAATTTTAAAGATTTTTTAGTAGAGACTGGATTGTAGACCTGATGTGGAGTTGTGCGAGTATGGTGCAAAACTACGCTCTATTGGTGGATTCGTCGACTCTTGTGAGCCTAAATGTATCATTGGCTTTTAGTTAAGCTACCTCAATTCATGATATTAATCATTTTGAAGTGCTGCGTTATTTAATCCATCGAAACTGTATTTTTTTAAATACCTAATACGGTGACGCATCTTATCTCGAATTAGCTGCAGACGAAGATTATCATAGTTATCAAAGGAATGAATTTTTGAAGAAAAGCTTGGCTCGACTTATTTACCTTGTTCAGGGCCAGTGGTTTTGCTCTCTTAATCATGTTTTCAATTGTGTAACCCCCCTCCTCCTCCCAATACGGAGAACTGTGTATACAATTTCTTCTGCTAGCGCCCTCTTTTGAATCAATCTCCTTCAGCCCATGTTAACTTCCTATAAATGGGGGACAGATTTCCCTTTGACTCCGGCTCCAACGCTGGCATCGCGTGTAACTTTACAATACATTACTCATTTCAAGACTTTGAAACTTTAAAGAACGTATGTAAAAGACAAGGTAAAATGTTTTGCTTCTATTGCATTAAATTTCGTTTTCGTGCATGATTTTATTCATCTCTTTCGGGTTCATTTCAGTCATTTTAATTCATTCATAGAAACTACACTGCTTCAAATGAATTTCTACTTTCTATTTACAATATTAATGATCTGGAATGCTTGGCCAGCCTCTTGATATTGGTTTTTGCGAAATTGAAAGGTTGTTGCAACCTAATGATACCTTGTTATTTTGACAAATGAATAACAAACTAATGAAATTAAGAATACTCTTTTTGCCTGTTGAATAATAATTTATCCATTTAACGAAATTGAATGAGGTGGGAGTTAAATTTGATGAGATTTTGTGGAAAACCTATGTTAAAGATTTTCATAGTCTGAAGACGTAAAAATGTGTAAAATATGTTCTTTTGGGTCTTTTTTAAAGGTGTACAACATGGTACTTGATCTGCCTTCCAATTTTCAACGAGACAAGGTTTTTTTCACTGTAATTTTAGATGATATACATAGTTTATATTGTTTCCGTTGTTCACCTTTTTGTATTTTAACTTTTGGACATTTGATGTTAACATGTGCACTTCACATGCATTTCAACAAACCATTGTTAAATTGAACAGCCTTAGTGCATCTCCCAATGCGCGTGATCGGCGCGCAAAGGATTCTGGCTAAAATCGGAGTCCTAGCAACACAGTTAACCATCATGGCGCGCCAAATTTGAAGCCTGATTGCTGTTCACAGCTATAAAGCCTGGCATAGTTACATGTAAACTACAGCATGGCGTCCACACTGGCAGCTTGATTTATTTCTTAACAGTACTCGGTTTCCCAAGATACATTGCGGTATATTTCTAAGATGGTGCGTGTGCATAATGGGCTTCTGAGTTTGGCTTTAGGGTTGTCAAAGAGGATATCCCTCCCCCATGGGGGTTTTAAACTGCGGTAGACTGTCCGCAAGTTTCCGCAAGTTTCCTGTCAGTGTCTTTAAATCATTGGCAGATTGTATCTTCACTTTAACGATACTCTAAAGCCATTGAGTCTGCAGACCTTTCGAATGGCACGATTGTCTGACCCTGGGGATGGATTTCCACTGCGAGGGAACAGAAGTCTTCGCGGGCGGCCGAGCATTTTTTCTCCCTGGAGCCGCAGATGCGTAATCTTCCGTTATTGAGTCTGCGGCATTAAAGCTGAGAATTCTCCTCCGAGAGACGCGCCACTTCATCCAGATCATTTTTCTTTCAAAACATACTCCAGATTTTTAATACCTGCTCCGTACTCTATTAATTTCCAGGCACCTTGATGTTGCATCCCGTTGTTAAAAAAATAACAAAAGGCGGTAGAGGAGAAGAAGGAAAAAATGTATTTTGTCAAGTGGAGTCTGCCGTTTAAATTTACATGGAACAAAATGTCATGAAGCTCTTGTTACGCCACTTGTGTTATCCTGAACCGTCCAAACACCGGCATAAGCTCCGCTCCATAAGGTATTGTATTACTTAAACCTCTCTTGTTCTTCTCCCGTTTCTCTTGTTCAATATCTGGACTACCCTGCAGATCATGCGCAACATCTTCCAGGAGTCTTTTAACACATACCGGACGAAAGGTGAGCCTAAAATATCGGACTCGGAGGCGTTCAACATACAGTGTAACCAGCGTCTGGGCGAAGTGAAGCTCTCGTATCGACGGGAAAACGTGCTGTACATACAGGAGGAAAACCTCGTGGTCACCGTTGAGGGCGACGCAGTTCGGAGTCTGAATTTTAATCTAGGTAAATCCACCCGTTTCCCAAGAATAGCTCGTCCTCGATTAATGACTTTTGCACAAGATAATAACTTGGATGCTAAACCATTCAAATACACCTCAAAGCACAACAGACAGCTTAAAAAGTGACCCAAAAGTTATCATTTTGAAAGACATACAAAGCAGACGACCAGGAATTCATAAGTCAACACATTGTTCGAAAAACACCCCTTTGACCATAAAACCTACAGTATCAACCACTTTGTGGAATTCAAAATTGCACGTGGCAAATTATGGTAAGCGTGTAAACGTCGCGTTGCCTAAAATTCACACTGCACTAACACTCTGGGACATTGACTCCTAAAATGGCGCAACCAAGATTATTGCGATGATGACGTCAGACGAATTGGGTCAACAGTTCCTCCCTGATCAGTTGTCTATACATTGTCGAACTTTTTTTTTCTTGTTCAGATCACCATTTGCCGAGTGCGGCAGCGTCGATAAGAAAGTTCAATCGAATATGAAAATAACGAGTCTTACCCAGAACCGATCAGTGTTTTCCCGGATACTGTTACTGCAATTCTGCACCCCCGGAAGATTACGATCTTACGGACATGGTACCGAGAATTCTCGCTATAAGTAGGCCTAGCGCAGTGCAACTTAAATCACCCCATATCATGATTCAGGTTTATTTGTTCCATGCCCTAGTTATAAAGGGTGTTCATAACATTGCAAGGATTCGAAATAAAAAGTTTTCCCAGATTTGCAAATAACTTGATATAAAGATGGGCGTGGTGGACAAATTCCCTTGAAAAATTTGTGCCTGAATTTCTACTGTTATGGGGAAATGAGAACAATTTTTTTTATAGTTTTGATCTCGCGAGTGCAAAACCTAACGTTGTCAAGCAGTGACAACTCTTTTTTCATGTTTTTTTTCCACTATTTACTGACTCCGAAGACCGATTTGGCTTTAGCTTTCACAGATTTGTTAATTTGCTGTACCGGTATTATGTCTTTGGCAATAATACGTTTGCTGTCATCGTGCTTTAAAAGAACAAAATGAAGTAATAAATTAAGTAATACTGAAATAAATTAAGAAATAAAAGTATGAAACAGAACCTTTCATGGCATATTTCAGGATATATTTCACCATCTGTGCGAAAACCGTCTGTGGGCTTTTGCATCATTCGTGCATGTTTTATAATGTTGGAATTTTCAATATTTCGCGCGTATTTATATGACATAACCTTTAACCTCTTGTATAGGTGTTATCATCTCCCAATCAAGTCAGACTTTTGATGAGTCATCGCGGACCGTTTTCCAGTTTTTGTACTTTGAGCCTAATGACCAAAATCACCTGACGTCACCATCACACTATTCTAGTTTGCGCCATTTTGGGAGTCAATGCGCTTTTTAGGCGACGCTGCGTTTTATATAAAATATTTATGCTTTCAATTTGATTCCCGAAATGGTGAGCGTGCCAGACAGTTACCATGTGTGTTGTTTGTGCAAGGGCTCAGTATGAATCATTTAAACCATCTATGTTGAAACACAATAGCCTTTAGGACATCCAATATATGCATTTATGTGTAGAGAAGCAATCAATGATTAGCAGCTGTCTCTAATCTACCATGGAAAGGTATTACCCTATGGTGCAACCAACCCCCTTTTCGGAACTACAGTTATATTTATACTCATGTTTTTTTAAATCACGCATGTTTGCACGTCTTTTCAGGTAATTGGCCTTACCTTATGTTACAAGGTAAGCTCAAGTCTGAATTCAAAGCAGACAAATAAGTTTAAAACAACAGGTGCAGAAAAAATGTCAGGTCTGAGGGCCGCAAAATGGAAAGTCACGTAAGCCGTAGTACTAAAATAACAAGGCACATGAAATCTCAACGACAGAGGAAAGTCAATGTGCAATTTACGCATTATTTGGGTCGATGCTGTCGCCACAATAGTTGGCCCAGCTTTGATTCCCGTCAAATTTGGTGTCAGTTCAGTGTACCGGTTAACCCCCCGCCCCTACGCCGCACCCCCACCCTACGCCACACCCCACCTCACGCCCCAACCCATACGCCACACCACAGCCCACGCCCCCGCGTTAAGTTGTTGTTTTATTCAAATCACAACCTTATTTTTCTTTCTCATATTTGCCTTCATGTTTTCACAATCAACTTCCTCCATCCGGAAAATGAAGTGTGACAATGTTATTCTCGGTTAGGCTACAAAGTGAGATGCTTCATTTCGAGGGACAATTTTGGCAGTTATGGATTCCAGCTCACGTTAATCCATTCGAATCTATGGAATTATGCTACAAATAATATCAAAATATTGTCATGTCTATGAAGCAGCAATAGAGTGTGTACCAATCCAAATCTAGAAAAAACAATCTAAAAACAAAAGAATTGTTTAGCACAATGATCTCATTTAATAGACAATTTAAGAAGAAGAACACGTCGGTATCTGTCAAGTCTTGACGCTCATTGCGAGTTACAAAACACTAAAAGGAAAATATAAAAACAGTCCAAAACAGCATACATGTAGGCCTAGGCCCAGTTATGTATTGAAAAATATATCCCCAAAAATGCTCCAAATCACACCACGCAATGCTGACAGAAGCATATAATCACTGAATCATATCATGGTAAGGAAATGAAGTACATAAAGATTGCCAAAAACAAGGTAGTTTCGATAATACCAGAAAGCATAACGTTGAGATTCCAGACACTACCGTATTAATGTATGTAAGGATAAATGCTACCAGCACCGCTTTCGTACAAATTAAGCTTCCAATTGAAAAAGTTGTTTGCCCCAGTCTTATTAAAATGTCTTAAATACCCCCTCAAAGAGAGATTGAATAAACCCCGGGCCAAAATTATCGGTGACGGTGCATTTAATTTTTTTATTATTTTTTTTTTAAGCCGGAAAGAAATGTCGACAAAATTCTAGCAGAATTAATGAAATTTTGATTAACTGAATTGAAAAAACAAACATAGTGCAGTTTGCCGGTGCACTCGTCGCCTGGATTGGCAAGGAGCGGTGCACTTGTATGCAAAAGCAATTAAAACACGAGGGGGGGGCGTGGTTGGTTCCCGATTACATGCCAAAAAGCTCCCATGTGTGCGCAATGAAATGAAATTTAGACTTAGAGGTAGGGTCATACACTATAATGCTATAATGAGAGATTAATTCATTTGAAGTGACTCCGCTGATTGCAGAAATCAATGCAAGTAGGCCGATGTCGAGAAACTCCAATCTCCACAGATTGCTTGCATGGCGACTTTGGGAAATGTCCGTGGTGTCCTTCTGAATGCTGCCCTCGATTTATACAACGGCTAGAGATGCGATTGTTACCCGCTGTCACCTCGCTAAAAAAACCTGGGTGGATTCAATATTCTTGGTGAAAATTACGTGAAAGATTTTGTTTTTCTTTTTTGCTTTCCTCAGGCACTCCTCAGCTGAAACTTTCACTGAAACTGAAACTTTCAACTTGTGTTTCTTTCTTAATGTTACCTATAAATCAGCATTACGGTGACAAAAAACAAACGATGACTCTGCACCTTTAGAGGAACAGCATATAGATTCAACATGATCAAGTTTGAGAGCTTGTGTGATTTGTAGCTGATATACACAAACGCATCATGGTGTTTCTTTAAAAAAAATTGTTAAATGATCTTTTACGAGAAGATGCTGGCTCCAGAATGGTTGTGCCAACCACGTAGACACTCCTAGCCAAACTCAAAACGTTGCCTGGAGCACTGTACGAAGAATAAACAAACACATTAAACTACCATACTTTATTATTTTAAAAAGCACAAGCTGTTGTTTCCATGACATTTCCAATGCTGAACTTTACGGCCTGTCTTTTACATTCTCGAACTACAGACGATTGGGTTGAAGGTGAAGAAACGACATTTGAAATTTCAGTTAAAAGGAGAAACGGACTGATATAAGTTTATGTTCTACGCAGCTTAAAAATTCCCCTACTGTTTATATCTTTCATACAAATTGGTTGATCACTCACGCCCATTACAAAAGGTGGATTTAGAAGGATTTAGTCTTGCCACCTCAAAGCCTTGTTTGAATGCTGTAGCGTTGTGGTGAAACCAACTCTGCATTAGATCTTTCCTTGGGAAAGCAAGGCCTTTCGAAAAAAATTCCGCGTGGCATTATTGTTAGCTAAAAGCGTTTGAAAGTGTCATTTAAACACCAAGGCTCCATGCCGCATTGTCTACTGTGCGCTTAAACAATTGGCAAGTGTGCTTTTGTGTGGTGTTGAAATAGCGGAAGATATCAAATGGTCAAAACAATAAAAGGGTTTACAGCCAATTAAAGTGAGTTTCGTGACATTTTGCACTAATTGGTTTTGCTTTAAAAATATTGAGTCCAGGTATGATGCTATGTGTTTTTGATAGCAAAGGCAAGTGACAACTAAATATTATATATAGAGAGAGTATGTTAGTTTCCCCTACATGAACAATGGTAAGGTTTGTCGTCACTGCGTGATGTGTTTATTTCGGTCCACGTGCGTAGGAATGCTTTTTAAATCACGAACAGACCCAGTTTGCCATATAAGACGCTAGAGGGCGAGAATCTTTACTGTGAATCTAGTTTGGGTGTCCGAACACCACACCAAAGTGGTTGCACCCAAACAGAAGTAATTTTTTGAAACATTTTCACATTGTATCTCAACACTAACCTTGCATGGATCTTAAGATTTACAGTGGAGTGTGAACTTTGGTGTCATTACACCGTTCTCATTAAAATTTGAAAATGTTTAAACCATGGCAATCCATCAAGCTTTCTGAACACTGTGAGTGCGTTCCGGTCTTTTAGTTTTCTCTAATGATTGCTTGTTGTTTTTTTCTTAAACGGTGCATTGAGTCACTAGATACATCGTTGTCGCACTACGGTTTCTCTTCGTGACTTATTTTCATGCAGCTACAAGTATGAATTCACTCTACAGTATTTATACGAAGCAAAGTAAACAAACACAAACATCCAAACAAAGGCTACAAACAATGCACACTAACCCCCCCCCCCCAGTGCTACACAATTAAACATCTCAGTGGAACTGTTATTGACGTCTGCCTTCCTTAAGATTTCAGGGGGGAAACTGTGTTTGCGTAGTTCCTGATAAACATGCGAACATGTGCTGTTTCGTGCGTCACTCGCTGTGTGTGTAGAGACAATTAATAATCAAATCTGCGTGCGATGAGTGTCTCCGGATGGTGCAGATTTGTTTGTTTTTTAAATCGTGTATTGGTCGGTTTCAATCGAAACTTAACCTTAAAGTTGCTTTGGTTATCAGTTGTTTTCGGGAATAATGTCAAAGAAAATCCGAAAGGCTTTCATCGTCGGGTAAAACATTAATTTATAATCTAATCGAACTGTTTTCTGCTCTTGCATTCAAAAGCTAATAAAGCAAAACAAAGTAGAGCAGATAACGGTAGATTTGAAAATGTCAGGATTGAGATAATGTTCATACCTTAAATCTATACGTTCGACTTGAAAAGGGTTGAGTATTTCTATCGAGTGTTTTCCCGTTCATATTTGCCTTGTTTCAATTTAAGATGATTAATTTAATATTTTGTCGTTCATTTCCGCGCTGCTATCTCTCAGATCCTCGGGAGGGAAAGTTGATTGATTAAATCTCGGTTCTGACGTCCAGTGATTAATGAATAACTTGTGTAAACATGGGTTGCGTTTCCAAGCTCTAATTCAAATGGATTAAACTTATTACTTTTCATTCAATTTTGAGAGTCATAAAGCGTATCTAGACAACAGAATATGAGCTATTTTCCGATGGAAGCAGATTACAGTACAATATTTACCTCTGGGGTTTTTACATTTGGGGACAACTGAGTGACCTTTTTAGTTTTTTTGTTTTTTTTCTTCAAATAAATTCTGTGGCTCTTGCGATATCCCCAAATAAGCCAACAACGTCTGTCCAAAACAACAGCCATCATGAATCACAACATGTTACGCTGCGAATTATAGGCATGTTCTGCACGACGATGTAGTTCATTATTCATAATGACAAGTATTTGAATTTCGGCCACTTGCTCAACAAATAATTAGAACTCTGCTGGTACTTGAACGAAACCTTTACATGAAGCGTACACATTATTATAATCAAGACTCTACTTTGACCCTTGCCCTATGCTCTGACTCGTGTGCATGCAACAGTTGCCAATTTGTAGGTAACATTGTGTCCCCTTTCTCTATATGAGTGTTCGCAAAATAACTGATTCGCAGAGCTCGATTTAGCATCATTAAAAATGTTAAATTTGTAGTTTTCTAAGAAAATGACTTAGTGAAACATATTTAACCCCGACCCTTTGAGTGATTTACAAGGATCCTTCCTCACTCTGACAAAATCCAACACCATTGTGGTATCTTACCCAAACTGTTAGACTCTGATAATGGCTATGGGCCTATGTCCTCAATCCAACGGAATCAAACAACAATTTGGATTTTGATGGGTTGGGCGGTTCAGCCGTACTTGAGTAGCACAAACCATAATCACAAGCTTTTTCTGATCACACATTCATTTGATTTATTTTGACTGTTTGTCTTTTACTCTTACATTGCATTATACACAGGGTTCGAGGTAAACATGGGACTCCGTGGACTGGAATGCATGGGGACCTTCATTGACGACATTGTGACGGCCGACAACCAGTGTGCCTTGGTGAAAGCTATGTCCGTCAAAACACGTTTTGCTCACAAGGTGAACCGGGACTTGATTCACAGCCGTCTGTACCACACACTCGGCTCGCCTAAATAAAACCAAATGGTTCACTTCAGGTTTCTTCTATATCGGGGGAAGTTTATTTATAAACCTTGACCCGGAAATAAATCCCAGTTGGACGGAAGCAGAACCTTATTGAATAATGTCGATTTGGGTCAACCACCAATATCGTTTCAGAATCTGATGTCCCTTTCGACCAATAAAACTAGCTAAATCGTTAAGAAACAAACAGACTATACCAGTACGCTCTAAAACTTCACAGGACAGAGTTGAGTCGGATTCCAGATCACAGGGGCCTGATTCATTTCTGGTCAGGCTGACCCGGATTTGGCTAAAAATTGGGATTCGAACTCAGATTCTGCGTCACTTTGACCCATTGCTGGGTCATTTTGCGTCACTTTGACCCATTGCTGGGTCATTTTGACACAGATTCCTTGTCACACTGACACAGAAATGCGAGTCAGTAGTTTGGACCCGAAACCGGGTCAACTTTGACCCCGGAGTGTGTAGAGTGTATAGCTGAACATGCAGCAGTTGACGTTTGAAACAACATGGGAAGCCTTTTATTCGTTTACTAAAAAATATGGTTGGTATGATATTAAACAAAATGGATTAAAACATTTGTGAAATATTTTTCCCCAGGTCACCAGTTTTGCTACACGTCTTCCCACTGCACACTCACATTTTGTACCAAGCCGCATATAAGACGAAAACAGTACAATATAGTACAGTCGGGGAACAATATCATTAAGCTTTTAATTGGAATTGTTGCTAAGCATATTCGCTAAGCAAAACAAACTATTTGAAAAAAAATCAGTGGTGGACAACTTGCACAATCTGAATCACATTGCATTCTGACTTGTGAACCATTCTTCTCTACTGGATATTTGGTAGACATAGTCTGTGTAAGTTTTACCGGCTAGGCCTATATGAAATTTGGCCCATGCTTTATTCAATAGTGAAACAATGAACACAACTATCAAGGCTTCCATGAATAAACCAGTTGCAGAAAAGAAGAGTTGATGTAATGCCCATTTTAACAAAAAGTAAGTGGCTCTGCTGAGGAAATTTCGGGGTGCCGTCTCGACGGGTATATCGGGTATTTTATTCATACTGTAAAATATTTCATAATGTATATTTATTGAGAGAAATGCTTGTAATTTTTGCAGGTTGTCGTGTCACTGAATGTATATTTGTACTATTTGTAGACCTTAATGATGATATAAATGCACTGAGTAAAAATCACACATGCAAACCATATGTGGGGGGGGGAGGGGAAATGCATGTCTTCATGTTAGTGTGTAATTGTGCCGTTTGTGGGGAAATACATTTATTTGGCTCAAAACACCGTGTTTGTGTAACATGCATCATAAATGAATGTAGACCTAAAGTAAAAATGTTGGTATCACGCAAAAGTGTGTGCACTTGTTTATGACAAAGTTATTTTGTGAAGGTACAAGTGTAGTATAAGTTTATTTATATTCAAGAAAAGGTCAAAGGATGGCCGGCAAAAAATGTGCACGTATTATGGAAACAATGCATGTGTGTTATATTTTGATTTTAGTATGACTAATGATGAGCTCATCCCAAAAGATATTTATCTCTATTTTATTTCATCACAAACAGAATTTATATATAAATATGTAAATTTATTATTTTCCCGGTTAATTTTCAACAAACATCCAGCCAATCCACATCATCCAAAGTGTTCCGTTTTATCAGATTTCAACCTAGCAGTCAAAAGTCACAATTCCATTTCAACAGTTTAACTTTCACAAGGGTCAAATAAGATAATTCGAATTCAATTCCGCTTAGACCGACAGCATGCAGGAGGCTGCTCAACCATTCAAGTTCATCAATTGTAGAATTTCAACTGAAAGAACTGGTGAAAAGTGTAGTCTTGAATTTCTGTAAATGGGACAGAATGACTGAAACGACGGTGGATGGGTAGAACAAATCATGATTTGTGCACGAAAACGAAATTAAATGCATGCAACAATTAGCTAAAAGAGAAATCCTACAGTTTGAAGGATTCGGGGAAATATGTTTGGGTTTGAATGCGTGTGGATGAAACTGAATTAATTGTTTACTGAAATTGACCGAGAAAACCTATTATTTTGTAATGAAACAAATAGAAAAAGGTATAACTTCAGTAAATAGTATTTGAGGCCATCAGGAGATACTTTGTAATGAGTGCAATGTATTTTCTTTTAGGGTGGTCCCATCGATAGATATAATTTCACTGATGCCTCCCAATACAACATTATTATATATTTAATGGTGTTGTGTGTTTTTGGGGTTTTTTTCGGGGGGGGGGTTCATTTCAATTAAACCAAAGATTTTGGGAGGGGAAGGATTAAGCTCCTTCTGGTGAAACCCAAACAACTTTTCTTTTCTAACTCAAAAGCCAGCTTCGACAAGTTGAGGAATCGACCTTCTTGCAGTGTCACTTTTAAAAACTATTCGTAGCTAATCGCACACCTTGTTTTTCATCTTTGTTTCAAACATTAACACATTCTGTAGTGCCCTCCTGGGTTTCTGGAGAATTATGCAAACTGCTTACCGACCAAAATGGCCTACGGTATGAATGGGGGAAATGTTGATTGCCTGACGTTTCAACCCTAAAGCAGAGACCTTTTTCAAAGACTAAATTCTAATTTTTACATGACAACGAAAGTGTCCGTTTCGTTAATCTACTCAGACTGCTCATCCCCAGTGAATTCCCTCACCTGGACACTTTGATGGTTTTTAGAAGAATTCAAATAAACGTAGGTTTTGAGCGTGGCTGGATTACCTCGCCTCTTAAAATTTATTCCTCAATTTTGTTTCAATACTGAAGTTTAATTGCTTCGAGGTTTGCTTCTTAAGTTACATGTCTTTGACCGATGGACACAATTCATTTCCAGGGTTATGAATCATTTTTGTGAAGGGATTAGCAACCAGTGCCTGGGTGCCATCTTTCCTACGTGCTACAGTTCTGGGGCCATCTTTTCTACTCTCCCGTTGCTCGGAATATAGAAATGTACGTTGCAATTTTACGGTGCATTGGAAATCTAAGTTCTTTTGTTTTTCAATATTGTAACTGCTGACACAATCGTGACAGTTTAAAGGTGTATTTGGTGTTTTTTTTATAATTGTTCAACGCATGTTGGCTCTACATGTTCACAGTTTGGTATGAATCCGAGTGGTGTGCACGCTACCATGATTCCAGATGCATCAATAAAAACGATGTCTAAGATGATGTCAATAAATTTGGAGTTGTGAAGTCATAGTACATGTCATGTACATGTGTGTATTACTTTTTTAGTTATAGGTTAACCTTTTATCAGCCAGGCCACGTCGGGCAGGTCGGCGTCATAGAGGTCCCCCCACCCCTTCCCAACCCACCACCCATCCAAGCCTTGGACGAATGGAGACTCCTTTGTTAAGGGTCCCAGATGGGTTGATTTAACCGAAAATTTACACAGATAAAAACATAAATACTCATTTCTAAACACCGGGTAAAGAGTTGTGGTCTTGCTTTCTCTATCCAATTATTCTCTATCAAATCCTTCCCGAATTTATCCACTGCTGTGCCCCACTGTGGGATCCCCCCACCCTCCATGGGCCGTAAACCTCGCAATACCCCCCCCCCCCCATACACCTTCCTTCAACAGTGATTGTAGTTAAATCACTTGTTCAATTTGTTCCTTACAGCTTTAACAAAGATAATTTGGATTCCAACACGAGTCTGGAAGAAATGTCCGTCATTGTACCAACTACACCATGCCCGATAGGGGGCAGTTAATTAGGTACTGTACATCATTTCAATTAGAGACCTGAAGGTCTAGTCACAACAAGGGCCAAGTCTTCGACCTCTGTGGTGACAATTCCGCCTCTTTCAAGAACATTTAAAGGTGCTGGGAGATCAATAAACAACAAACTGATACCTGTAATCAAATGTTAAATCGAATGCCTGCCTCATGCGAAGACGTACGGAACTTCCACATACGTACATATATCGACATGACTTCTACACAAACGGCAATAGTTTCGACTGAATAAAACAGATAAACAATCTGGGTACGGGTTTAGTCCAAAAGGCACCTGTAGATCCATTACATCGCGTCTCGGATTAATGTTAGACGATATTCACAGGTAGATCCAATGATCACAGGCAAGTAAACACGGAGAAGTCATACAATAGACTTCGCCTACAATCCCAGGATTTGTGGTGGAAACTTTATCAGAGTTTTTACAATAACCCTTGGGTAGGCAAAGGACAAACAGTAAAAGCGCTACCCGGGGTGGGGATGGTTTAATAAATAAAAACATATTTTCTTTGCACACCCACGTCCACCCATACCGAACCGAGTATTAAATAGCTGAAATTTGGGACTCTGTGCCTGCAGTTGGCCCGTTTTTATCAGTATCTTTTGATTGAATCTTTGCTTAACTGCACACTCTCCAGTAATGTACATGTATTCGTTTTAATCAAGTCATGCGGTAAGTTTTTGATACATTCCAAATTGTATATTTGCTGCCCCCTACCCCATTAATCCACCTAAATTTAGAGATTCGCCTCTTCCTCTAGGCGTTGCCGGGTTGAAGCAAACACCCTCCACAAATCACATACATGTTCATTATACCAATACAGTACCGATACATGTGCGTACACGTACATGGTGCACTCGTGGATAATAAAGAACAAATCCGTTTTCAATCAAACCTACAAACGCTTTCTAGTTGCAGATATAAATCATAATACGAGGGGCATGGAAGTTGAAAGGTCGGGAACTCTGAAACCATCCGCTTTCTCTGTGCAGCAATTGTCAAACAATTGGCAAAATGTGAAGAGTAGGCTCAACTCCACCTATACAGAGATGAGAGTAACTGACAAACAATTCTGAAACTGGGATCCAGATCTCAGGAGGTACATTAAAATGATGGCGATTCCACCTTTTGGTAACCCCTGGAGTTAAAGTAGATTTTATTCTGCTTATACCAGAATGTAAAAAGTCTGATATCAGATTTAAGTCAGATATTTTTCATCCCTGCATATAAAGTGGAATATTTCATGTTGTATTTAGCGCATGTCCAGCTGGCACATTATAGGTTGAAGTTATTTTATTGACATTTCACAAATGCGAGTGCCCTATTTAAGATGAATCATTATGTTGTATGCATGAGACTGTATGGAAATGAAAAATCCTGAAACTTCAGGAAATCTTAGAATTTGAAGATGAAGCTCCTTGAATTTACCGAGTTATACTATAGACTTTACGCTATTTCAATAAAAGTAATGCAAGGAGGTGCAAGGAGATCAAAGAGCAATCCTGATTAATCACAGGCCCCACTCCAGATACTTTGGGTAGTCTGTTATAAACCAAACACTTTTTTGGGCAGATTCATGAAAAATAATTTCTCCTGAATCTTAAGCACCTTCCGTAACACTAGACTCTAAAAGGAAACCAAGACGACACCAAATATTTAGCTTCTTAGTTTATCGGGGTTTTGCTTTTATTCCTTTCCACCGAATAATATACACAATGGCTTGATTGTTTTATAGGATGGCCATGCCCAGAATGAGCACCTTTGGATGTAGATTTTAGCAAAAGAGTCGACATTAAGAATTAACGGTCTAACAAAACCTTCACCAAAGAGAAATTTGAGCATGGCCTAACACAATTATGTCTGGTCTTCCCTGTTGCTGATAATAGTGGTGATAATAGCTTTGACGACAATCTACTTCTTCCTTGTAGCCTTCTCGCGTTCTTCCTCTTCCTTCTCGCGTCGTCTCTTGGCTCGGATGCCGTATAGCCTGGCATTGCTGCGACCCATGCGGAGGGCCTGGAACACGCTGTGCTTCTTTTCTTCATCAGTGATGGCACGTGCCTTCTCCTTCTTGAAGACGTTCCTGATGGGCATGATGGGACCAAGCAGCTGCTTAGCCACCTTCAGCTCAGCCTCCTGAGGACAGAAACAACCAGATATTCAATTAATAATCATCTCATTTCATCTTACATCAAAAGATATAATCCCTGAAAATGCCTTTTTGTATAAACCCTAAGGAGTTCTATGGAAAGCCTACATAAAAATACTACGCAATGTAAAATACATAGCAAATCTTGAAGCAGAAATATGGATTATGGAAATTTGGTTTTTGTTTACAACAGTTAAAAACTTCAAGTTAGAACATGTCAACATGGGTGTTAATTAAAAGCTACATTCAACGTCTACGAACATGTCAATAAAGGCAAACACCTATCTAAAATTAAAGACTTAACATGATATTTTTTATAGGACACATTTGATCATTTTAAATAATAACAATATGCAGTTCTTATACAGCACTTTATCACACCTAAAGGCAACTCAAAGCGCTCATTATTTTTCTACAAGGAAATTGTAAAAATTCCTCCCGTTGCATTTACAACATCAGAAAACTATGGGGCAGTGTGAGCTGTGAGAAATAGTCTCAATTACACAAATAAGAGAAGATATAGAAATTTTTAAAAGCCAAGTTACTGTTGAATGAACAAAGCCTTAAAACTGTTGAAAAAAGAAACCATGGAGGAATCTCCTTCCATGGGTGTGCATGATAATAAAAATAACAATTAGATTCAATGAGCACTTCACACTGATCAAGCCCCACAACATTTAAAATTCTTTTCAAATATAAAGAGACTAGATTTAAAAAGACTACCATAGCACAGAAAGCACAAAAAATATGTGTGCATGTACTAGGGTAAATGTATAAAGCCTCTTGGCTGGGAGGAGTAAAAGTAAAGAACCGTTAGCATAAATGGTACAACAGCAAACAAGAAGAAAAATTGATTTTACAAGTGTATTCATTACTGCACATTTATTATAAACAATGAAGAAAATGGCTTCCACATTTACTCTTATCAAAGACCAATTGAAATAAAAGTTCAGTTTGCAATAAACATGAATGACTGAACCTTGTAACATTAAAAAAAAAATACCTAGAACGTGAAAATAGTGTTTAGAAAGAGAATATAAATAAGACAATCACCGTGGTATCCTTGAGGTTGGGTAAGGGAGTGTCTCAAAGTTGGGTATGTTCTAGGCACAAAAAGGAATGCTCCCATGGGCACACACCCGAAATCCATTGGACCGCCAGAAAGTGCCGCTGGATAATATCATTGTGCAGAAGAAGTATGGAAGCAATCCTACACAAGTGAATAATGAAACGTTCCCATGGAACGGTCCATGAGCACAGGCTGGAGTAATTATTTCATCCAACTAGAACGTTCCTACCATTCCGACTTGTGAGATACTCCCTAAACGCACATTATGCTCTAAAAAATTGCTGTGATATTTTCCCCCTTGAAAGGTGAATATTACGCCTACCTCACTGTCTCCCTTCTTGGGTTTGGTAGCCTTCTTGGGGAAGAGGATGAGCTTAGAGCGGTACTCCTTCAGGCGCTGAACATTGGCCTGCAGACCTTCCACTGAGCGGTTTTTCCTCCTGTGGTCGACTGAGATGCCAATGGTTGGGGCGTACCTCTTGAAGATACCAGCAGCCTGTAAAAAAAATTCATTTAAACTACTTCATTTGGTTGATTTCATGACAAGTGTTGATTTTTGCCCTCCTGATCAAACAAGCTAAAACACATTTACTTGCACTTAGTAATGACAAACAATAAAAAAGGGTCATCTTTTGCACAGTAATAATAAGACTTGATCAAAGTTTCTGGCCTGAAATTACATGGAGACCATGACATCTGTAGTCCTGGTTTTGGCCTTGGTGCCCCTTCAAAATTTCCCATAGACAGAAAGATTTTCTAATGGAAGTGCTCTTGCAGAATGGTCTTGCCCTCTAACAAATAAAATTCCTACATTTCTTTTATATATATTTTTTTCTTCATTTTAAAATCACAAATCATGGTTTGTTTACTTTGTAAAACGAGGCACAAAAACCGAAAAATTAAAACATAACGACCATTGTTGCTTTCTTGTTGGGACAAACAAAGGGCACAAATAATATTAAACCCTACCGACTCATGTGGATACACTAAACAAAACTCTACTTATAGTAGTCCTGCCTCCCTTCACTGTTGTGCACATTTTGGCAAATAAATGCAATTTTACATGGTTCAAATTTGGGGGGAAAATCCACAAGATCGCAGGGCTTGTAGTTCACAATTTGTACTGGACCAGAATCTTTGTTAATGAGAAAAAAATCTCTATCTACACAAGGTCACATACTACTCTTATTTGACAAGCACTAAGAAATCATTTCAATCTCATTTGTCTTATTGGTAATACTTTCAGATATTTATCAGACTGAAAGTCCACATTTTAACATAAAACTAAAGAAGAGGTGAGTAGTTATTTTTCACAAACAAACGACTTGTCCAGTCACAAGTCTACTGGCCGACGCTAAAAACACCAGGCTCAGGCCTGCGGTCCAGAGTAAATTTCAAGCCCTGCTATTACAACTTTTATGAGAAGGCAGCACAACAATGTGAATTCAAGGGCACACACAAACAAATTGTGTACCTTCAGCTCTTCAAGGGAAAAGCCTCGTCCACCTCGAACTTTGGTGTGGTACTTGAAGGTTGGACAACGCACAACTGGGCGAATTGGACCGGCCACGGGTCGTGGGGCGATCTTAAGGGCCTTCTTGACACGGGTCTTTCGTCGGCGCCGCTTGCGCATTGGCTGGTTAAACCATGTCTTCACCCGCTCCTGCCAATTTTTGTGGAAGTGAACATTGGGAATGACCCCATTGCGTCGCTTGGTCATCTTGGAACCTAAAAATAAAATTGGTGAGTAAAACAAGACAAACACATTAACTTCTGAAAATTTAATCGTCTTTCAAAAAAAAAAGGTCTGTGAAATGTTTACAATATGCGATTGTGAAATCACATGACGAAGCTGAGAGGTCAACCAGATAAAAAGTGTACAACACCACAGCTCTTTGGAAGAAAACATTCAATCTGAAATTGTATGCAGATTAAAAAGTACAATAAACCTATGCTATGAAAAAGTGCATCTCAACATTAACTTGTTATTTGTTTTTATTTAATACAATTAAAACTGACATCCTTCAATTGTTTTTAAGAAGCCTTTAATTTTAGGCAGTGGAAACTAGGGCACTTTCCCCTTTTCTTTTTTTTCGGCATCTGCAGTTGTACTAGCACCCAAGAGAAACTCTTGTTTTCACAACACAATTTGGCAATTTGATATGATTTTGCATACACCCCAGTTAAAAAAAATGCCCTTAAAGATGAAAAAGACCAACGAAATAACCTGAAAATTGCATTATGGTTTCTCAATACAGTCCTTTTGATTTAAGGCGTGTGATCGCACGCGCACGCCATCGCACGCCTGAAAGCTGCCTCAGGTGTGCAAAAAATCACACGCCTGATCCCTCTATAACGCACGCCTTGGCATACATTTCCAGCGTTCTCATACTTCATAATTTATAAATTAAAATAACGTCGTTAAATTAATTGTTTGTAATTTTCAAAATCCTGGCGATAAAGTCCCTAGTCTTGATATTTACTAGCCGCGATCATTCATTTCAGTAAACGAATGTTAAACACGCATGCACATTGTTAGTCTGGCTCTCTCCTCCATGTTCCATACCACAATATGTAGGCGAGTAGGGAAATACCCAACTCGATTTTCCAGGGGTTAGAAGACGTGCGGTGGAGTCTAATCGCGACCTC
>CM021529.1:21122081-21137259 GCA_010994315.2 Pisaster ochraceus
AAAATGATTGTTGATGAAAAAAGTATTATCGTGGAGGTAAAATAGACCTCCATGATATTATTAAGGGCAGAAATTAGGGGATAAGAGTACTCCAAGACCGAAGATATCGATTTTCTTTTTAAATAAAGGAGCACAATGCGGCAATGCCCAACCCAAGTCACTGACTGCAAAATGATCTTCGATTGGTCTGTGTTTAGGCACCCGTGTTTACATCATCAGCTGTTTAATGTATATCATGTCATTTGCTGGTACATATGAAGTATTTTGAAAAAATACTCTATTGAACCCATACTTAAAATATTTATTATATTATCAATCAAATATGGGTTTGTTGGTTTTGTGCAAAATGCGGCAGCATGTTGGATTTTTATTTCTGTTTTTAAAAACAGTTAATAATTGACAATTTCGTCGATTTGCTGTAAAAACAATAGTAGCACTAATTCAAGATAAACGTTTTATTTAAAGCAACGAATCAAATTCTCCCCGACGTGGTTAAATCGGTGAGGCATCCCTCTGATTGATGTACATTGTACATGCGTAGAGGCCGCCTACGTATTATTGAATGGACTTTTTCAAGAAAAGGTAGCATGGTATTATTAACATAATTCTGTTCAGAATGGACAAATTAAGACAAAATATTAAACACATACAAATATATGATGCACATAAAAGTAATTGATGGGTTTATTTATATTTTCCAAATTACGATGGCTTTATAAAAAGTGGATTTTTTCACAGATACAACATAACACAACTCACCAAGGGATTTTAACCCCACGAAGAGGACGACTGGTATCTGGAATGTGTATACGTACTTAATTGTAACAATCTGATAACGTTTACAGGGGGACCAGACTAAAGCGGAACGAGTTTGTCAACCTCGTTTTCAAAATCCATTGATCTTGCGTTTTACACATGGGGTCGATTATTGTAAGCGAAGGTTCGAATTTAGACAATTAAGTCTCTTTCACTACTTAGTACCGCAGTACTTCTGTAGGTAAAATACCACAAGATATTTCACAATTTATAAGAGTAGTCGTATAATAAGAGTATTTTCTAAGTATTGTTAGAATTATTTATTTAATGAAATTTCACAATATTTTTGTTCTATAACTAAAAATAAAAAAGCACTTAAAAAGAATGGTAGAACGAGTACCGAATGGCGGCGCCCTGAGGAAAAACGAAACGATGAGGTTGGGGTCCGAAAGATTATGTTATTGCTGGGTGGGAGTGGGATAATGTATGTTATCGTTATCATGCTTAGTATTAGGGTTTGAGGTAACACCACGTACATAATCACCACAACTCATGCATCTACCTAGAGAGAGGGGATGGAATCCTTGTTACTAGATGTACCTGATGTGTTGCATCTCCAGCATCATCATGTCCAGTCCAGCGTTCCAGCGTCCACCCACTACTCTTCAGTTCAACTTCAACATGTTCAATGACAATGATAATGAATGAATGAATGATTCATTGATTTATTGATATGGGGATGTATTAAAAATTGCAATGCAAAGCAAAGAAGTTTCTATTTTATTTTTATTAAAGTAAATAGATGTTCCGCCCCAACTTGATGATCGTCCTAACTATAATAATCAGTCCCAACTTGAGTGTTAAATTTGGGGCGTCCCAACTATAGTTGGGATCGCAGTGCACACAAAGCACCCCACGAATAAACTAAAATCATTTATAGTAGTAAGTATCATAGTATGAAGTTTTTAAGACCACTTTCCCTTGAGAATATTTGAGATTAAATAGAATTTTGTTTTTCCGAGAGAAGGGAAACTGAAATGCGTAGGCCGCGCCTAGTGAGAGACTGAGAAAGCGTCACCAGTTTTGACATGATTTTGTACAGAGCTGAGACCCGGGTTTGAAATAAAGAATCTTGTTAAACAACGTCGATCACAGTGTCCTGTTGAAGTCTATGGGCGATCCCAACTATGTTTGGGACGTCCCAACTTTAACACTCAAGTTGGGACCAGTCCCAACTATAGTTGGGACACTAATCAAGTTGGGACGGAACAGTAATTCTAACTTAGTAATACTACTGTATTTACTTTACACTTTACAACATAGTCTTGTAGTTGTATTTTGTACTGTACTTAACTACTACTACTACTAGACTACTACTAAAAGTCTACTCACGAGTCACCATTACGTGAGTTCGACTGTGAATTAGACCCAGAACTGGGGCACTGTACAGTAGTCCTGTGCTCATTATAAAAAAAATTGACATTCGTAGGACCGAAGATGTAAAAAAAAACATTTAAAGGAGTACAGTGCCCCAGTTACTGGGTCTAGATTGTGATTATTGCTGACTAGTGACTATCTAACATAAACTTTAAACTTATTTATATTCTTAAACTTAAAGTGGAAAGTCTGCACAACCATGACTACACTTACACTACAAAAGTTTGAACTGATGAGGAAGTAGTAGTAGGACAAACATAAACCCAGTAAGTGGGGCGCTGTACTCCTTTTTAAAAAAATTGATATCTTCAGTCATACGAAATTTTGACATCTTATGTCGTCCTAGTACAAGCGAACATGTCAAAATTTTTATTAAAGGGAGACAACAACAAGCGCCACTGTTACTGGGTTTAGAAGAAACGATAAATTAATGCAAAAAATTATTGCAGGTTTTGTATACAGTATTACCAGTACTTCTAATTTTTAATTGTAAGTTTCAACAAAGACCAAATCACAACCCGTCATACTTGCCTCATTGCACAGTATACACTGCACAATTACCCCACTCTGGACCGGGCCATAGCCCCATTGTCATATTATTTAGTGAAAACATGTAGGGTGGTTGGTGGGTTAGACTGGGCCATAGCTAGCTGTGGTTACAAAACTGTAGCCCCTATAGGTCATACGCTAGACCCAGTAACTGGGGCGCTGTACTCCGCTTTTTACATTTTTTACATAGCGGTCGTACTGCAGATGTCAAATTTGTTTAACAGAGAATGGTGCCCCAGTTACTGGGTCTAGTCATACGCCCGCAGGAATAACTAAAATATTAGTCATAATATTTTAGTATTCTGATACAGATGCCACGGCCTTGTTGAAATAAATATCAAAGTGTTTCCAAAATATATACAGTTGAGCTGCAGTATCATAAGTGAGGTGAAATGGCGCATCGCTACAGCTGTTTGGTGAGGCCACTAAATCTGAATTCTTGCCATCAAAACCTGCAGAAGAAACTTGCAAGATGTTTGTATAGCAGAACTGGAACGTGGGTGAGGACACAACTTATAGCTCTTGCACTTATGCAGTTAAGAACCAATTATCCTATCATGGGGTTTTTTCCCAGTTGGCATCAAGCTCTGTCTTAAACGTGGACACTGTCTTGGTATTTACTATTTTCTGACGCAGACTATTTCAGTTGTTGATGATTCTGAGAGAAGAAGTTACTTCTACTTCAGATAACCTCATAAATAAATTGGGCAACTTTTATTTTTCTTGTTTCATTCACTGTGTACTGAACATGACTCTATCAGTTTGAAGATGTGTGCTTTTTATGCAAGAACCTCTGTTGTCTTTTTTTAAATCAACTGATAGTTTTAACCATTGGGAACAATGCACTTTATAAATGCTAGTATTATTATTATATACTGTTGTACTGTTATTGAAACTCACCATGATCACGTTATTGGTTATACATGGATGTGTGTTAAGCACTGTAAACTGGGTACTTTCCTGAGTCTTGTGGAAAATTCCTGAGGCATATTACTTGGATGGAATTCAATTCCATGACCTTTGCCATTCTAGAGCAGATGTCTTGCCACTGGACCACTGAGATTGCTCAGTAGCTAGAGACAGCTTAAATCCTTTATTTTAGCAGTAGGTACTGCAACAATCAAATAGATGGTATATTTGCATTAGGAATAAAGACTATTGTTTGCTTATATACCCATGCACAGGTGACAGACTTTTCTGTAGGCACTCGCAATGAGGTCGAGTCATACTGGAAGGAACAGCTGGAAATCTACACTGCAAATGAGACTGTGAATCAAGAGGTAGAGTTTGTTAACCAACCCAAAGATAAAAGCAGATTTGTCTTTTTCTCCATTATATATTTGTATGTATTTCCTAGACCCAGTAACTGGGGCGCTATACTCATTTACAAAATAAAATTGACATCTTTGCTTGTACTACATGTAGCACCCCAGACAAGTTTTCACTCTCACAACGCAATCATTAATTTGCTATGATTTTCTGAACACCCAGCCACAAAAAAATGCCTCAAAAAGACAAAACAAAATAGCTTGAAAATCTTTTGTCTATTTTTTTATAATGTTGAGGCCCAAAATAATTAGCTGTGCTGGATGGGTCTCCCTGGTTAAGTATGGTTTTAATCAATAAACAAACAGAACGTATAATTAACCCTACTCTGACTGATGATGATATTCCCTCTCACCCTCACATGTTTTAGGACAAGAGACCCAAGTTCTATGTGCTGAATATGTTTCCCTACCCTTCTGGGAAGCTCCATATGGGACATGTACGAGTTTACACTATCAGTGACACCGTTGCACACTTCCACCGCATGAATGGCAAACAGGTAACTTTTCTTCTTCTTTGTTTTTATTTTTTAAAACAAGAACAGTGAAAAAAAAGCTCAAGTTCCTGAAACAAAATGCTCTGATTAAAGTCGCATACTTATTCAACTGTATTTATAGGTTGTCATAAGAATTATAAGAGGGACTACAAATAACATGTTGTGGCAAGAGGTCTAGTGCACTGGTTTTGTCAGAGTGTGGGTTCAGGTATGCTACTTGTGTTCTCAATCAAGATACTGAACCATAATTGCTTCGTCCTTCGGATGGGACAGTAAACCATTGGTCCCAAGTGTTGTGCAATGCACATAAAAAGAACCCAGTACACTTATTGTTGAGAGAAGGGGTTTGCCTCAGTGTTTCTGGTATGGTTGGCTGCAGATTGCACCGCAGCAACTAGTAACCCTTACAAGGTGCTATATAAATGGGTCTAATATTTCAAAAATGGCTCTGTATACTGGTCATTATAATAGTGAGCACTTTGTGTCACATGTCAGGTGTGATAAAATGCTATCATAAGATCATATATTTTATTTTCTTGTCTGTGTTAGGTGCTGCACCCTATGGGTTGGGATTCTTTTGGTTTGCCAGCTGAGAATGCCGCTATAGAAAGAAAACTCAAACCAGATGACTGGACCTTCAGGTATATAAATGACCCATACTATTTATTTATTTGTTTTTTCCAGCCTCAATCTGATTACATTGAGTTAAAGGTATTATACAGGATTGGTAAACCCGATAAAATAGTTGCTGACAGTGTTATTGTTTTGTGTGATCAACGGTATACATGAAATAACAAACCTTTTAGCTTCCTCCTTGGTTATACAGATGAAGTTTCCTGGAGTATGACTTCATTTCAAAGGAAACTATTTCACAGAAAAAATTGGTTCTAGTTTGAACTTCATAATCACAAAGCTTTGAAACTGAATTTAAACAGTGATGATATGCTTACCAACCCTTTATACAATACGTATAAATTAGAAGAAAAACAAATGGATGTGTAAAAATAGTTTTTTGTAAACGTACAGCAATCACTTATATGCAACCCACTATAAGAATTAAAAACAAAAGTCCCTAAAAGGGAAATCCAGAGCATAAGTTGTAAACATTGCCACAATTTTTTCCTCTGATAATCACCACAGCTATTTTGTATCTCCCAGTTGACCCATCTAATTATTGGTTTAAGTTTTAATCTGTTTTTCTCAACTTGCTTTTGCAGTAACATCGACTATATGAAACAGCAGCTGAAAGACCTGAGTATGTGCTTCAACTGGGATAGGGTAAGTAGATTTTTAAAGGAATTTATTAACAGAATACGCACTAAAGGGGATGAACACTGGTTAGCCTGTTTTTTCTAATTCTGAAGGAAAACTTCTTCACAACTTTTCCACTCTGTGGCATAAATTGAGGTGCCCCTCCATTTCCTGTCCCCACCCATTTGAAATCTGGACCTTTGAAATAAAAAAATTATACCAGAATAAAATGTTACATTTTATAATTCTCAAGTAATAAACCACAAGGGAAACTGACTGGGTATAGTTTAAATAGTTTGGGTTTGAACAAACCCAAATTATTTTATAATTCTGTGCAGTAATGTCAATGTTTGTAAAACTCTCTTTCTATTAATACGCAGACAATGCATCTTATATTAAGTAGTAAACAGCATAACAAGAGTGCTGAAAAGGGGCTTGTTTACGAAAAACGCAAACTGAAACTACACTTTTAACTGGCCAGAAGTACCCCCTAGAGAAAATGGTGCATCCCCTTGTGTCCCCCTAAAACTTTACCGTAGTTTCGTCGCTGCTTCCACAGCTCATCTTATGTCAGCTGTTGCCAGATTTTTCAGAAGTATTTTTTAATATCATCCTTGTCTATTGTTTTACCAGTCCAAGAATACAGAAACGGAATGTCTTTTATAAGCAAGAGTTCCTTTTTATCTTAGGAGGTAACTACATGCAGCTCTGACTACTACCATTGGACCCAGGACCTCTTCGTCAAGCTGTACAAGGCAGGACTAGCATATCAGAAAGAATCGTTTGTCAACTGGGATCCAGTGGATCACACAGTACTGGCTAAAGAGCAGGTATGACGAGTACAAAATTTTCTCATGATAAGGTGTGGAAAGGGATGGAAGAGTTTGGTTTGGTTGGTTGTACTAAAATTTGGCAATTTTGATCAAAGAAACTTTGCAGACTGGTTTTAAACAATCAGGGTTAAGTCTAGTCGTAAGACATCTGCTCTAGAATGGCAAAGTTCATCGATTCAAATCCAGCGCGAGTAATATGACTGTTGATTTTTTTTTCAAAGAACTCAAGGAAAGTACTGTGAATACAGTACTTGACAGAGTTAACTTTCCTTTGTTTATGGATCCTTCTCGTTTCTCTTTTGTCTGCATGAAGGTTGATGAGAATGGTTGCTCCTGGAGATCTGGAGCTGTGGTGGAACAGAAGCTCCTCAAGCAATGGTTCTTGAAGATGACACACTACTCAAAGGTATAAGGACATACAATTATTTATTTATGGCCCCCTCTCCCTCAAAAATATTCGAACTGGTCTGTGTCTAGTTCAGCTCAGGGATTTCTATTAATTTTTTTCCAGTTATTAATAATTTTTTCTTTAAATTTTCCAGGACAACTTCCCAATAGACTGTGCAAGTCTTGCCCATCCAATAGTGGGACCACATAGTTCCCCTGTGAGGGAGACAAACTTGCGCACGATCTGAATGTTCTTATACACACAAGACTTGCACAGTCTATTGAGGATCTACTTTTTGGGCCGTTTTGTAAATATCCCCTGTAAAATAAAGCAGAGAAAATTGGCCCCGATTAGAATGGGATGGGATGGGATGGTCCGGGGGAGGGGGAATCTACTTCCTTTAGATAGTAAACAATTTGAACACCTTCTTGTCTTCAGTCTCTCTTGGATGGATTGGCCGAGTTGCCTCACTGGCCACACGGTGTGAAGAGCATGCAGGCCAATTGGATTGGTGACTGCAGTGGTTGTGCATTCCATTTTACACTCCAGGTAAAGATATCTCTTTTTTGAAGTCATTTTGCTGTGCAAAGAGAGTACCAATTTAATGAACACAAAAATGCTGAGTGGTGTCTAGCAGTGTAGCCCAGTGTAACCGGCTTGTCAAAGGAGAGACAACAAAGGAGTTGGCATGTTGTGGTCAAGCGGTTAAGAGCACCAGACTCAATCTCTGCTTACCAGCAGAGTCTGCGTTCAAGTCCTGGTCTTGGCACTTGTGTCCTTAAGCAAGACACCTAACCATTATTGCTTTGTCCTTCAGATGAGATGTATGAGACGATGTGCCGTGTGTTGTAAAGGCACACAAAAGAACCCAGTTACACTTATCACTAAGAATAATAATAATAAAAAAAGACACTTGTAAAGCGCCTAATGCAAAAGTCTCTAAGCGCATAAAGAGAACATTAAAATATACAATGAGTGAAAGAAACAATTACAAATACAAAGAGAAGGGGTTTGCCCGGATGTTTCTGGTAGTGGGTGCTGAGTGCACCACAGCACCTTGTAAACCCTTATAAGTTGCTACATAAATCTAACTAAAAAAATTAAAAATTTGTCTTAAAAAATGTTTCTGTTTCTTCAAGCGCTTTGAGTACCTAATTGGTAGGTATGTTTGCTATATAAAACTAAATTAAATATTTCCATAGCGCTATTGCAAAGTTTCGTAGTTTGTTGTGCATCTTTTGCATTCATTCAAAGGTCTCACGTATGAATTTTGACCTTGAGCTTCCTGTCCACACATCTTACCCCAGAGCTTAATTATATACTGTAAAAGTACCACTGCAACTTTTCTTTTACTTTGTTCTGCATCTTTATCATTCATTCACAGGTCGCAAGTAATGATGTTGACCTTGAGCTTCCTGTCCACACATCTTACCCTGAGCTCATCTACGGCGCATCTCACATCATCCTGGCTCCTACTCACCTCCTCTTGAAGAAGAAGGAATTTCTGCACTGTCTGTCCTCAGAGGTGCAGCAGCATTTAAAGGAAATGGACTCCCAACAGATTGGTAGGGATGGGTGGGGTGTGGAAGGTTGGATTGGGAGGGGGGGGGCGGTTGCACGTAAACAACGATCCTGAACCTACCATTACGCTCTTGATGCACTTGTAGAGGGTATGTAGAAACTAGAAGGTGATGTGGTTTGCACAATTCCCCCTCCCGCTCCCCCCCCCCCCCACATGGGAACTTGATTTAGGATGAAAGAACCTGTTCAAATTTCAACGGAAGAACACAATATTAAAGGTAGGGTCATAGATTGGTTTTTGTCTAGGTGATGTTGATTTATAGACAAAATTAGAAAGAGAGATACAATAAAAGTCACCTGTGAAATTTTCAGCAGAATACAGTGTCTACTTGCTGAGAAAACAGCAAAAAACTGTTGCGGTGTTTTCACACGAACGTCAAATCCATCCACATTCAGCAAGGTGACAGCGGGTACCAACCCCAGCATTCGCGAACAGACACCAACCCTCAGAAATCTAAGAAAAGATTCATGCATTAAATGTTTTTCAAAATAAAATATTTTTATTTTTTTGTTTTTATTGATTTCTAATCAACGGGCCATTTGAGACGAAATAATTTGGCAGGATGCTTTAATACTACCATTACCATCTTTATAACAAAAAAATAGTTAGTAGCCTGACGTTTCAACCCTAGCAGAGTCTTTCTCGAAGGCTAAATGACAAGACTACAAACTTGTTTGTAGTCTGCTAGGGTCGAAACGTCAGGCCACTAACTATTTTTTTGTTATAAAGATGGTAATGGTAGTATTTGCATTTATACCATAGGTCCTTTTGGTTGGTAAGCAGTTTGCAACAGCTTATGCTATTTTTCATCTTTATAACAAGTTAACTTTCGATAGAATATCATTGTTTCAGAGTTATTACCAAAGTATGACCCTATCATTAAGGAGTAAAGAAGGATTGATCATAGAAAAGAACTAAGGCTGTCAATAGAACTAATAATATTATTGTTCTTTTTATCTAGATGTCAACCTAGGTGTGAAGGCCATCCATCCCTTCAGCAAAAAACTCATTCCCGTCTTTACCTCTAGTCGGATCCCATTCCAAGAGAATGTGGAGTCAAGACTTGGTATCCCTTGCTCCTCCTGTGAAGAGGATAAGGAGTTTGCAGCACTGAATGGGATCTCGTATGAGGTGGTGCTTGACCCAGAGAGTCGGGAAACTAAACTTATAAACTCTGACCAGGTAAAACAAATTACCATCTGAGTGTAAATCGATAATAGGAAGCTTGATATTTGGTGTTAAAATGGAATTAATTGTCTGCAATTATGCATAACCACATGAAGGGTTCTCATCAGGATTTTATCTAAAATGTGGGGCAAAATTTTGGAAGTTTGGCTTTAACATGTTGAATTAAAATGAGGTCCTAAGAGTGCTTTTGGCCGCAGTTCGCACGTATTGGCCAATAATTCTCGCGTATCACCCCAATACGCTTGCTTTTGCATGGGGGAGGAACCCTGTCATGGCATAAAAAGCCATCCATTCTAGCACTATCATTCAGGTTCAAATACTTATGGCCTTTTTTTTTAGTTGGATACAAATACCGCACTGTGTCATTAGAGGCAGTCACTGTCTAAGAAGTTTCCCAGACATTCTTACTGACCATATTTCTCTTCAGTTCACTGGACTCGGAGTAGACGAGTCTAAAGAGGCAATAATGGAACATGCAAGGGATCTGAAAGTAGGAGGTCACATGACAAGCCCCAGACAGTTTGATTGGTTGATCTCCAGGCAGCGGTACTGGGGCACTCCGATACCTATGATCAACTGTCCACAATGTAAGGTGAGGGAAATCTATCATGAAAGGCTTTTGGCCAATAGGTGGCGACAGACATGTAAGAATATTTGCCTTTGTACTACACAAGCCTTGATACCAAAAACAAAATGAACAGGGCCCAATTTCATGCTAAAAGTAGTTAAGCACAACAGAATTATGCTTTACCAGAATAAGGTGACCAGCCAAAACATCATTTTACATGTACCATCTGTGACTGGTATCCTGCTCAAATTTGCTGCGATGAAAATTGTCAAGCAACATTTTATTCTTAAGCAGCCATTTAAAATTGGGCCCAGGTCTTGTGGAAATTTGATTGCAACATGATATAACAGCGTGCAGTAAAACTGGAGTATGTTGGCCAAGCTGTTTTGTGCACTGTACAAAAGCTTTGCTTTTTTCAGAACAAACATTTTGCTTTTAACAGAATAACTTTAGATAAGAATCCAAAACTTGGCCTCCAAATCTAAGTTGGAAGTTTCACATAACTTCTTTGTTTTTATTTGTAACAAATCTATCATATCACCTTCATTTAAGTAACTTTACTGGTCCTTTCTGTCATCCTGTACTCTGTTTTATTTTCATTGCTGTATTTTGTACTCTCGTTTTGTCTGTCCATTGTTCAATGTTCTGTTTTTCCAATTGGGAAAAACTCAAAAGCACTGAGCTTCTTTCTTTCCCTACACACTGACAAGATATATATGTTATTTAGATATTTCTGTAAAATGTAATATAACGTATATATAATGGGTATTTTTTCTGTAAAGTTATGATGTGTTACCATATGTATATTCTGTTAGTGTAAAATATATGTTAAATGCCAATTAACATAATATTATTATTAAATATTTCTGGTAATGAAACCAAGGATGCCTCATAAGTGAACTTAATCACTGTAGCTGAGGAAACCTGTAAACGAGGATGCTTGCTATGTGAAACACCAGGGTTAACCCCTACTCTTCCAACGATAAATGTTCTGGGTTCTTTTACATGCACTACCAATACTAGTACACGGTACCTGTGGCTTAGTGTCCCATCCGAAGGACAAAGCAATTATTGTAAAGCATCTTGCTCAAGGACACAATTGTCTTAATCAGTACACTCTGCTGATCAATCAGAAACACCAGAGCTTGAGTCCGGTGTTCTCATCCACTCGGCCAGGACATGCCACAAAGAGTCCCTCACTAGGATTAAGTGTTAATAAAATAATACTGTGATAAAACAGACCTGCATGTTTTTTGTCATTTGTCGTACAAATATTTAAAATACACAGACAGTTCCAGTTCCAGAGGAAGATCTACCAGTAGTACTCCCCATGCTGGATACCCTCACTGGAAAAGGAATGTCCCCGCTGGCCGAAGCCACAGACTGGATTAACGTTAAGTGCCCACAGTGTGGTGGTCTGGCCATAAGGGAGACAGACACCATGGACACGTTCGTTGACTCCTCTTGGTACTTTCTGAGGTACACTGATCCTAGGAACACACAGGCTGCGTTTGGGAGGAGCGTGGCCAATTGGTTGATGCCTGTGGATTTGTACATCGGAGGAAAAGAACATGGTAGGCCTGTTGATGAAGTTACTCTAAAGTTAACATAACAGTTAATAAGATGCTTTTGAAACAGTCAATTAAAATGTCTAGTTACAAATTATTAAACTGAGCTCTCATTTGAAATAACATTTTAAATACAAGGCAAGTGCACCAAAAAGCCATATGCGAGGTAGATTTGAATAATGTCTGGTACAATGACTTACTTAGTCACAAGTTACCACTTAGATTTGCACTCCTCAGGCTATAGAGGCAGTTACTTTGGACCTTTCCATTGCAACATCACAGCCCAAGTTTTTGCCAACTGAGGGTGGAAAATTATGAAAAGCCATGAATGCAAAACAAACGGATAACCACAGTTTGTAAAAATATCACATAAATAGTCAAAAATAGTGTTGAATTTGTTTGAAACAAAGCAACCAATCATGAGAGGTATTTTATTTAGCTGAAAGTTTACAGAAAATGTTGAATTTGGTTAAAACATCCGTACATAAGAGATGGCAAACACCCATACATAATTTTGAATGAATGTGTATGGCACGATCGTACCAGGCTTTGCTCATCTGGAGGTTGCTATACAAAAGCTTGCCCCGAACCATTTGACATAACAACTGTCTCTATAGCCTGAGCGGTAACTTGTGACTGAGAAAGTAACTTGCAAATTAGCTTTGCTTTGAGTTTTAAGAGCCTCAAATGCATCAACAGTAGTTTCTTCCTGACCCCACAGCCATTATGCATCTTCTCTATGCCCGCTTCATCAATCACTTCCTCCATGACCAGGGTCTGGTGGCACACAAGGAACCCTTCACCCATCTACTTACCCAGGGGCTAGTCATGGGCCAGAGCTACCGAGTAGCTTCCACTGGACAGTACCTCAGGCCAGATGAGGTGGACTCCAATGGTGAGTCAGAGGCATTGCGTTTGCTCGTTTGAGCATGAGTCTCAGACTGTTGAGATCTTCTCGAGTCTGGGATTGAGGGGGAGAAAAAGACAATGATTTCCAAATTACCGAATTTGTAATCAAAATTTGACTGTACTTTATGAAATTCACTTTTGCTTACGCATGTTTCTCTACTGCAGAATGCACAACAGTTTGCTTACCGACAAACGGCTTTATGAAGTTGGGCCCTGGTGTGTGAAGAGGGCTACTTCCGTACAAAACGGCCTCTCAGAACCTTCTCAAATCCTGGAATTAGCATTTTAAACATTAACTTCTCTATTTGCACTAGCATTTTCACTGCTTTTTCAAAATGTAATCATTTCAAAGAACATAAACAGGTGTGAACTTTAAAATGCAAGCTCCCTTGATAATACTGTTCTGGAAAAATGTGCAGACCCTAACTGCAAGAAGAATCGAGGACGAAAAGAGTGAAGAACAAAAATTTTGTCATTCTCAATCAAACATCGTCTTGAAGTTAACTAAGTCACCGAGCCTGGCAGTGAATTATTGTTTTTTTCTCTCTTGGGTTTTAATAAGTGTCGTGTGTACATCTCTTTTCCAGGTGAGGAGCCAGTGCAACAGGGTACCGGTGAGAAACTGATCGTGAAGTGGGAGAAGATGAGTAAATCGAAGCACAACGGAGTGGACCCAGAGGAGACGGTCAAGCAGTATGGGATTGATACCGTCAGACTGTTCATCTTGAGTGGAATACCCCCAGAGCATGATATGCCATGGAACATAGAAAGTAACTAATCATTCATTTGAACCACATTATGTTTTTAAATGGTCTTTCTTGTTCTCTTTCGAGAAGATTTGTGTCAACTGTGAATCGACCAAACCTTGAACGTAAGGATTCGTGGACGCTCTGGCGGTCATGTCGACTTGGCTTCATTGGGATTCTCCATGCCTCCTGGTCTTAGACAAGGCTTATTGCGCTTTAGGTCCTCTGGGACGTACATTGTCAGTTCACCGCTTTCTTGTTTGATCATGTGGGAGCATGCCCTCACCCTGTATATCAAGTGACGGAGGCAGTCACAGTTGAGCAATTAAAAAATCGCCTCAAAAAGTCATCTATTCACTGTTTATCAGTAATTGTTCTTCCATTTGTACTTTATTTGTAACTTGTTTTTTGTTTTCCTTTTGGGACTTAGCAGTGATGCACCATACAAAATAAGGTTTAGTATTATCAAATGTCTTCTTTGGCCATTTTTTCACTCATACCCCTCATTTGTACCTCACAGCTATCTCTGGAATCATTCGCTGGAAGAACAGACTGTGGTCTCTGGTGTCAAGGTTCATCAAGCTGAGAAACAAGAATGACGAGGGAAAGAAATTGACGGATATGAAGATGAATGAATGTGAGACTGAGCTTAAGAAGCTCAGGAATACAGCCATCCAGGATGTAAGTGTTTTATCGAAACCCATTGATTTGCTGCAAGAAACATTGAACCATTAATTTCAAAGACTTCTTTGACTATTCAAGTAATAAACCAGAAGGGAAACTGACTGGGTAAATTGTAAATAATTTAGGGTTAAAAAAAATTTGATCCCTGGTTGCATGGCAGTTACAGTTTGAATGGCTTCTGACTGGCATCCCTGAACAAAGTTACTTTGGGCTAAATAGCTTAGAATCAGTGTCATGGCCAAGCGGTATAGAGCATCAAACTCAAGTTCTGATGGCTCAGTCATCAAAGAAAAGTGGTCAAGACGTTTGTGTTTTGGGGGAAGACACTAAATGTTTCTCATCATTCCGGAGTACATGGTTACCTGCAGGGGTAGAGATAGTCGATGTGAATGACTGTGCCTATTTGGCTGCCAGTGCTGCATACTCCAAAGGAGTGGAGATGGTTTCAGGAATTCTTAAGTCCTAATGAGCAGGTCTTGATGTAATGTTTAAAGTGCCAAATAAATGCCTCTTAGTGTTATTACTAGCCTGTGTGTTTTTCCCAGTTAGCCTTGAAAAGTCAGTTTCAGTTCAGTTTGATCTGTACTATTTTGAGCAATTGACTCATCTCAATGATTACATAACCTCATTATCACAGGTCACGGAGCAGTTTACTTCAGACTACATGCTAAGTGTTGCAATCACACGTCTGATGACATTAACCAATGCACTACGCGACTATCCAGACGACGTGGTACGCAACAGCCTCGCTTATGAGAAGGCGCTGTGTGCTTTGTGTATCATGACTGCCCCAGCCGCTCCACTGATCACTTCAGAGCTATGGAGAGGGATCGCTGGGGTGCCTTATCACATCTCCGACCACCACTGGGTGGGTATACATTTTCATTGGGGGGGGGG
>CM021529.1:21144604-21155318 GCA_010994315.2 Pisaster ochraceus
TTGACCCCAAGTCGAGTTGTCTGACGGTTGAATAAATCATCCGTCGAGTTGTCCAAACTGACGAGTTGTCTGACGGACGAGTTGTCTGGTCTCCATTGTCAAGTTGGGACGGAACATAACTATTTTATTTATTGCGCTGCGATCACACTCACACACAATCACAGGCCAACTCGTGCAGGTTCGCCATCTGGCCTGCCTGTACACAATCCTCACTGTGAACAGTTTTCAAGGTGCCATGGCTTTTTCTTTGAATTAAAAATAAAAATAAATAAACAAATGCAATTGCAATTGTAGGTTGGATAAACCGTTGTATTGGTTCAAACCTACATGTAGACCTAGCCCAGGTTAGACTCCTCCGTTGCGTACAACGTGCAATGACGTGACGAAGTGTAGTATGTGTACACAGGAATGCTGGTCATCTCGCCCCCTAACAAGCTCGTCCCCAACAAAGTCGCCCCCTATCTGCAAAGTCGCCCCCTACCCGGCTCACCCCGGGTTGTTACAAAGTCGCCCCCTGACAATGTCGCCCCCCAAACAATGTCGCCCCCTAACAAAGTCGGCCCCTGACAATGTCGCCCCCAGCCAATGTCGCCCCCTTTGTAACAACCCGGGAAGAGCCGGTTAGTGAGTGACTTTGCAGGGGGCAACTTTGTTGGGGGCGAGCTTGCTAGGGGGCGAGATGACCAGCCCCCGTACACAGACGTCCTACCAGGGCTAACCTAGACCCAGCCTGGACCCAGTAACTGGGGACTGTACTCCTTTTTTTCGTAATTTTGACACCTTTGCCTTCTTCGGTCGAAAAAAGGACTAGACCCAGCCCAGTCTGGTGGTGTTCTGTACTTCTTTTCTTCAAGTTTTGACATCTTCGCCTTCTTCCGCCGTGGTCATATACTACTAGCTGTAAAGATGTCAAACTTTTGAAAAAAGAAGTACAGCGCACCAGTCGTCCAGTTACCATGTTTACTGGGTCTAGTTCAAACCATAAAATAGAGTAGTGTGTTCTCTTGCAAAAATTTCTAAATAAAATAGGCGCTGTAGGCCCTACTCCTTTTTAAAAAATATTTTGACATCTGCGGTAAAAATATTTTTTTAAACGAAGTACACTGTACAGCGCCTCAGCTACGACTGCATATGTCAAAGTTTGGACTGGAGTACAGCGCCCTAGTTACTAACTAACTTGGTCTAGCTCTTGTGCTATGTTTATCTGTGTACTTTGTCAAAAAAAGAAAACACTTAAAGTTACAGCAAGTGTTGTGGCAGTTTGTCATTTGATGAGGATTTGTTTGTACATTTTCTTTGGACAATAGAACTATAAGCTGCAGTTTTGTGGCGGACAGAACTGGACTATAACTTCTTCCAGATGGAAAGGGGGTGTCGGTAACATTGCAGAATCAGCAGGAGATTACGTCTGGGGTGTAGTGTGGAAACTTGACAAAGATGACCTGGATAGTCTTGATAAGTTAGTATAGTACGACAGGTTTTAAAGTACACAAAGGCCATGGAGGCCATGGCTTCCAGATCTTTGCCTTGGTGCCCCCTCAAAAAATTCCCAAAGATTTTCCAATGGAAGTGCTCTTGGAAAAATGAAAATAGCCTTGCCCTCTCAAAGATGAAATTCAAGGTCTGATAAGTGAATCGACTCTAGGGTGGCAATCTTTTAGTGAGAGATGAGGTTTTTTTACTTGACCACATCAATTGCCTCCTGAATTGTGTAACTGCTTTAATTATGTTTCTAGTACTCACTTCTATAACATAGATCTGTTTCACAAAGGAATCTTGCTCCTCCTGTATCCTAGTTCAATTCAGGAAAACATAAATTTGCTGCTTGTTGAGTCAATTTATTAAATGACCTCTTATATGCCTGTGACACTCAAACACCCTTTGCCACCCACTTTAGCCAGTTTTAAAGGTAGTATAATAGATTGATAATGGCAGACCGTTTGCTGTTTTGTTTTTGGGGTTTTTTAATCGGTACTCGCTTATTAATTACAAAATTTGGTGTAAACTTGCATTATTTTGTTGTTGCTATTTACAGGCAGGAGGGTGTGCATAAGGGCATCTACCGCCGCTTGGAATCTCTCCGGGTCACCTCGTTCCAAGATGAAAGGATCATGGACTGTGTCAGTTATCAGATGATCGATCCCATTGACATGAAACCCTCACCCCATTACATCAAAGTCATTCAGTCAGGTGCCAAACAAAATAATATACCCACGGAATACCGCAGATTTCTTGACTGCATCAAGCACAATGGTTACAGCGGACAGGTACAGATATATGATGAAGTTATGAAAGATGTTAAGCTTTGAAAGTAGATAGTTAAAAAAAGAAGGATTCTGTGAAATGAAAGCCGTGTTAGAAGCGACTTCATTCTGCTGTTGCTGTTTGCTGTTTGCAATTAACTGTGTGCAGAAAGGAATCAGTGGCATGAATTTCTTAGCAACCTGACTTTTCGATCAGTGTGCTCTGATGGTCTTCAGGAGTGGAAAACTCCAAAATACTTTTAATGGTTTGTGAAGGGGATCTTCAAATGATTATGATTATTCATTAATAAATTGAATCTTATTCTTTAATCATGTGTACTAATAAAGGGCCCAATTTCATAAAGCTTGTAAGTACAGAAAATAATTGCTTAGTAGAACTTCAGGCTCCCAGCCAAACTACCAGGAGTTTACATTGTTGATACTGGTGCCCTGCTCATTTTTCACTCAGCAAAGTAAATTTGCTTGAAGCAGTATTTTCTGTTTAACAGCTCTATGAAGCTACATCCAGGTAACCTGACAATAATGAGCAAGTTCGAGTGCGCACCGTGGTTGACTAAAGGTCAACTATTTTGACTCGAACCCAGACTAGTCGACCATTGGTTGACTACGGTGGTCGACCATTTGGAACCAGCCTCAGGACCATGGTATCGTCCCCGGTCCTGGTAACCTTGTTTCATGCTAAGTCGTGTAAAGCGGAGAAGGGAACCAGTGACACTAAAGCGAAATGGTGAAAGGTAGCCCTACTTGTGTGGCCAAGGAATTACAGGAAACCTGAATCCTTGGCCACACAAGTGGGGCTAATATTAATATTATGACGAAATCAAAATGCGAAGCCATGGAATTAATCGAAGGATTCCAACTTGAGTGTTTTAGTTTACCCACGACGACTGACATTGATTTTACGTGTTTGTCATGTTTGTCAATAATTAACTTTCATCATGAACTCTTTTTAATACTATAAAAGCTTGCCATGAATTTTAGGAACTTCTTTCCTGCTAGTGCCACACGTCGACATCACAATACCAAGGTTTTTAATATATTCATTGGTTCAAGTCCCGCTCCAGTCAATTTTTCTTTGTTTTAACCCAAATTAATAAAAAAAATTCCGTCAGTTTCCCTTGTGGTTTATTACTTGATATCTATATTTGTGTCCGTCAACGATTTCGTCTGTGTTGTTCAACAAATCAAAAAACGAAAATATTGCTGCTGTGGAAGTCGCCATGTATGATGTTGAATACAGTACCGGCGATGGTTGACTAGACTTCCAAAAGAGTCGTTCGGGTGAGTACGTCACTGCTAGTCTGTGGTCGACCACGGGTGGACTAAATGTGCGCACTCGAACTTGCTCAATATTGTTTCAAACATGCAAGGCATATTGTATACTTCACACTCGGATCCTTGTCATTTGATTGGTGGAACACTTGTCACGTGTCATCCTTTATTTTGCCACATTTACTGAGCACTGCAAGGCTCCAAAACTTAATATTGGAGCCCAATATGGATAATTATGTCCAAATGAGGCAAGGTCGTGACAACTTTATTTTTACTGATATGTTTTATTAAAGAAATTCTAAAACTTTAAATTGTCCATTTACAGTAAATCTTTTTTACAATTTAACAAATGTTGCAATAAAGCCTTTTAAAAAATTCTACTCAAAATGTAAAACTTCAGCTCTTGTCTCATTCTTTCAATGCATTAAAGCCTGCCCTAAAGGTAGGGTCATAGACTGGTTGTTGTCAACCTAATGCTGATTGATAGACAAACTTATAAAGAAAGATACAATATAAGTCACCTGTGAAAAAGAATAAGAGTAACTATAAATATAAATATGAATAGTAAACTTGCGGGTACAACCATGTGTAAAATATCTTTTGAGGGAGTGTTGGCTCTGAAAAGAGCCGTTTGGTCTCAAACACCATTCACCTGTGAAAGCTTCAGCTGAATACAGTGTCTACTCGCTTAGAAAAGCAAAAGAAATTGTCACAGTATTTTTCACAAGAACCTTGAATCCTTCCACGTTTAGTTAAGTGACAGTGGGTACCAACCACAGCGCTCGCGAACAGACACCAACGCTCAGAAATTTGAGAAATGATGCATGAATGAATCGAATCTCAGATTCAAATGCTTTGAGTTGAACATTTTTCCAAACCTTCCTTCAAAGGAAGATTACTTCAAAGGAAATTCTTTCCCAAAAGAGTTTATACTATCAACAGCTGCAGTGCTTCTCACCAAGTAAGCTCTTGTAGTCATTAGTTTTTGGAGTTCTTACCAATCTATGACGTGACCTTTAACAGGGTATGCTCAGTTTTGATAGGACAAAGCTTTTGGGTTTTGATATTACACTGATGTGAGAAAATCCCTGTGTCTGCTACATATTTATGCAGCTTATTTTGCAATAGTTGCACCAAGTCATTTGAAGCACAAGTAGAGAGCACCTTCAAGTGCTCTGAGATAGGAACTGGAATGTGTTGGTGTGGGTGGATGGATAGACAAATGGAATGAGTGATCTAAAAAGAAGTCATCAATGCTAAGCTTTGGACAGCAGTCAGAAGGACACATATCAGCACCAAAAACTAATGCTGTCCACGCTAGAGGTGCCAACTCTCCTGATTCTACAGAAAGTTCCCTGAAAATAAACCAATCTTTCCATGCTCTGACGAACAAATTTGAAAACCACCCTGATTATGGAAACTTTTTCCCCATCATGTTGAATGTGATTATAAACATCTCCCTGTTTGTTGTACAATGATTTCTAAAATTTCAGAAGTGACAAATCACATGCACATCACACGCGGCGACTGTGCCATGCTCACCATTTTGGGCGTCAATAGGTCTATGTGAGCGCTGCATTGCCTAAAGTTTGCACTGCACTGTATAATACACAGTGACATTGCCTCCCCATATGGCGCAACCAAGATTATTATGCTGATGATGTCAGATGAATTGGGTCAGTACTAGGAAAATGGTTCACTGCTACATGGCATTAGACCTGGCCCTTTGACTGTTTTCATCATGATAGGACTATCATGCAACCAGTGGATAACATTGTTTAGAAAATTATATACAAATATACAAATGTACATGGATCCAGGAATACGCTTCAACAGATTACATTATCTTCCATGAAGTACAGAAAAGTATCATAAAGTTTTTGTAAAAAAAAAAAAATTCTATAGATAGTTCCCGATAGATGCCATCTGAGCTGTGTTCAAGTGTTCTAATTTTCATACACAGCCGAGTGGTTTACAACCAATCATTCATTTCATGGAATTTGATAAAACTACTGCCCTGCATTCCACGCACGGTATTTTTCTGTACTTCGCATAGTTGTGCACTCAAAAAATGTCTATAATTGCCCATCAAGATGGCCGACTTCACACAGTGCGACGTCGAGTGGGAACTATCTATAGAATTTTTGGTTTTTACTGTCATTTTAATTTAAAATAAACTGGATGGATTGTTGTCATTGGATGGGTTGTTGTCATTCTCTAATCACCCATATCTGTCTAACTACAGGATTTCCTGTAGAACACACAAACGCTGTTATAGCGCCTAACTACGGGAAAGCCTGTAGATGAACAAGAAGTTAGCGTCTTTCTTTGTTACATCAACTACTAGTGATATGAGACAGAAACATGGCAAAATGTACATCACATTAAATAGAATTGTGTTCTCTTTCCAACTGTACACAGTTTGTTGGGTTATGTTTATTTGCAGGGCAGTAAATAATGAATGTTTATTGTAATGCAGCAATAAGCACTACATGGGCTTAGGCAGGACTTGTGTTTATGTACATTGACCACAGTCATGTAGATATGGGCTTAAAAAACCAGAGTTTCATCTCATATATTTCTTCTTATAACTCTGAGCTGTTGAGCAGACCAACGCGTCTGACACCTGCCTTGAGCAGTCTCTGTATGATAGTTTCAATGGGTTGTGGCGTTGCTGTGTTCAGCTGGTCATGAGGTACATCATATGCACAGGCCAGGTATGCTATCATATGATGCTTATCGATCTCTGCATCCACCACGTTGATGGCCATCCGTAGCTCTGGTAGAGGTACCTCCCTGTAAATAATATCAGTCAATTTGAATAAATGGTCATGATTTTGTATCATGTTGTATGATTTTGTAATACATCGAATCTGGCTCTGCGCAAAAGACATATCTCCTGGCGCATTGGTTATGATATATTAAGCAAGATCTGGGCCCAATTTTATAGAGCTGCTTAAGCACAAAAAGTAGCTAGGCATAACAAATTTATGCTTACCAGAATAAGGTTACCAGCCAAAATACCATGTCACATGTACAATATATGACTGGTATCCTGCAAAATTTTCATGATGCCCCACCCTTGTCTTGAAGGGGGCATGTCTACAAATTGGAATCTTCTTTGGAGATGAAAGGTCACTCTATTTATGACATACATTTTTTAAGGGCAGTGGAGCACTAGGCAACCACAAAGATACTTTCCGTCTGAGTAGTGAGAAACTGTGGATAAGGCGCCTCCAGATCATTCAACCTCCATAGTCTCAACATCCAAAAAGAAAATTACTGATAACTTTTTATCTTTGCCTTCTACTGTCTCATTCAACTACATTTACTTGTTCTCCCTCTTCCCACCTTTCATTTTTGTCTGTTGTGTACCTCTTGTGGTCAAACTAACCCCTTCTCACCACCCTAATCTCTACCCCCACCTTTTTTTTCCTTGTCATTGTCATCGTTCATCCCATGCTTTTTCTGACAGCATTCTGCTCCTCTTTCTACCTGACTGTTTCTGTTACTGGTATGTTATCACTTAGCCTTTGAGAAAGACTCTGCCAGGGTCGAAACGTGAGGCCATGAAAAACATTTTTTGCCCATTAAGATAAACAACAGTTCTTGTAGAGCCATTCTATAAGAGACCATCATCAAATTATGCAGAGCACTCGACATCTTTGACCATGAACCATACTACTTACTCTTTGTCCCCCATCTCTTGTTTGATCTGCTCCACATACTTGAGACGCTCTTCTTTATCTTGTTTACGGATTAGATTAATGAAAGGCCGAGCACCTCCATCTTCTTCATCCTGTGTTCAAAGTCAAAACGAAAAAAACCTGTCTTTGTAAAGTCTGGATTGCACCCTGTTTTGGACACTTGGGGAGTGTCTCAAAAGTTAGGCATGTTCGAGTTGTGAAGAAATGTTCTTGTAGTCATACACCCGCAATCCAGTGGACCGCCAGAACGTTCTGCTCAACCGCTACATTGTGCTGAACTACGGGAGACAACATTCCTGAACAGAGAATATTATGCATTGGCATTTTGAATGTTCTATCAGAACGTTTGTCGCTTCGGTGGTCCAAGGCCTGAGTCAAATTAAAACATCCCTACCATTCTGTCCCCTTTCCTACAAGTTAGAGGTCGCTGTAATTATCTTATTGTTAGTTTGAAGTTGGTCTTTTACTACATCAAACAAATTTTGTTTTCTTTATTTTTATGCAGTTGCATTCGATACAAAATGATATGCGAGTTTCTTTTCTACAAATCCAATAATATTTATTCTATCTTTCAAGTTATGTGGAACATAAATAATGTTTCTTTACAGTCATTGATAACGAAATCATCTGGGTAATTTAAATCTGCTACTAAATCTTGGTTGGCATTTATTACATTTTGTACTTTCGTATCATTTAGTAGTGGAACTTGCCTGTTAAGTTGTATTTTTACAATCTTTTTATATGGCCAATAAAGTACCAGTTGAACAGTCAAAAGTCATAATAAGCAATATATTTGATTGCTTTTCATATGTATATATTTTGTAAAATGCTGCTTATATGTTTGTTATGATTGATAGCAGTTTGTCAATGTTTGTCAATGTTCAGTTGTGGATGAAACTTTCAGGGAGTATAATTCAGACATTTTTGTGAACACTTGAGGTTTTGGACTTTTACCTCCATGAAGAGATCTTGATAGTTCAGGGTTTCTGCGCCGCCTTCTGGTTTCAAGTCATCTAAGGCTGCAGCCACAAGGGCCTCAATGTTCTCATCGGACTTGATGGCGAAGACCTCTCTCAGAGCTGCCTCAAACTTGTCTCTTGGGATGACTTGGATGCTGGTTTCTTTACTTTCCTCCTCCTCCTCCTCCTTCGGTTCAACCTAATAAGACGATCAATCGTTTACAGGAGCGTAAGTGTGGGAGCACCATGTAAGGAGCCATACCTTGTTTTTCTCCCGTTTAAAACAAAGATCCCAAACTGAGGCTGGAAAGTAAAGTAGTCTGGGCCCCTTTTGGTTGAATGAAAATAGGTTCTCATCATTGAGTTCTCATAAGTTTCAAGGTTCATTTACTTCCACAGTATCAAAATACAAAAAAGACAATATCGATCAAAAGAGAACAATACAAAATAAAGAGTACATGTTTCATAACAAAGCTTGCAGGGAGTGGTCCTCAATGAAATGCATGTGCATCGAGACTGGGATAAAATAGTGTTTAGTGAACCATGGAGGTCCTTCGCGAGTCGAGCCACTAATGACCACAATGTAATAAAAGTTCTTGTTTGCTTTTTACATCCACTGCATGGGAAGAAAGTTCTCACGTTTAAGCACGATTGAATCAAATTTGAATTTTGAAACCTTGAATGTTGGATCTGACTTTTGACTCTTGAATCTCAGAAACCAATGATTTAAGCAGACATCTAAAGAACCTACCTGCTGGGGTTCCACTCCTTCCCCTGCCTCCACTGTCTCTGGTGGTGATGCTGCTGATGGGATCGTCACCGTCTCTGAAGACTTATTAAATGACTCCATCAGGTTCTGTAGCATCTCCATCTGTTGGTTGTACACATCTTCACTGATCTGAAATAATACAAACAATCATAAGAAATTGATGTCACAGTACATACATTTGCTGTCCATACTGGTAGTAGTGTAATTTCCATTTTTGTTTGCATGTTTTGTTTAACAGCTAGGACCAGTATTGTTGACTCGAGTTGGTGACTTGGACTCAAGTCAGACTCGAGTCGCCATTTTCATTGACTTGTGACTTGACTTGACTTGGGGGAAAAATGACTTGTGACTTGACTTGACTTGAGAGAAAAATTACTTGAGGTGAGTTGAGAATTGACTTGAATAAATTTGTTTTTACGAAAATGCAATTATTGTTTAAAATACATTTGACTTCACTTCAGGTCAATTTCTAAGGTGTTCTAGTACAAATGTGTATTTTTCCACTTTGCCCTGGGACTTTAATTCAGTTTTTAAAATTCAATTCAAAATATTTTATTGTCATGATAAAAAACATGAAATTTGGCTTTCCTGTGAATAAAAGTTCAGAGTGAATGAGCTCTGATTCATGGATTGAATTTATTACCAGGTTTTGATTATATTTCAGTTTGTCACAACATCATGGTGGTGGGCTTATTTTAGGACGTTTGTGTGACTTGTGATTTGACTTGACTTGCAAAAATTTGACTTGTGGTTTGACTTGACTTGAGCGAAAATGACTTAATTACAACACTGGCTAGAACTTGCACTTCTGTCATGCTCTTTATTTCTCTATATGATATCATCATGTGCCCAGAAGAAGGTGGTAATGAAAGTGTGACCAGCCAAAGGTTGTAAGCAACTACTGTCTGAAATTATGTGTCAAGAAAACTGAGTGTTAAATTCTGGTCGTTTTTCTGTTATCTATAAGTTGTAGCAAGGAAGTTAAATTCCACATGGGAATGGAAAAACATGTCTTGGAAGTAATTTTAGTGTTTAATAAACAACAGTTGTGCCCTATTGTTTTTCAAAAGAGCCGTTTATTGCTGCAACCTTCTGCTGCAAAAAAATGTACTTTGTGTGCCCGAAAAAAGGACATACAGCCGTTCGACCTTCTGCCAGGCAAACTGATATATGTCTAATACAATCAATTTTTATAAAGCACTGATCTATGGGCATCTTGTAGTATGAGATCATTTACACAGCACTTTGTAGGGGTATACAAGGTGCTGTGGCACAATCTGCAGCCAACCATACCAGAAATACTGGGGCCAGCCCCCTTCTCTTAATGATATGCTTACTGGGTTCTTTCACGTGCAATACACAACACACACCGCTGTATGTCTCATCCGAAGGACAAATTAATAATGTTTAAGTATCTTGCTTAAGGACACAAGAGTCAAGACTAGGGCTGCAAACTACACTCTGCTGATCAGAAACACCAGAGCTTGAGTCTGGTGCACTTGACCACTCGGCCAGGACACGCCATAATATGATCCCCACCTATTTTGACTGATATTCGAACCTGCACTCAGATGACTAGGCCATCAGAACTTGAGTTTGATGCTCTAGACCGCTCGACCACAGCACAGTTATCACTGTACATAACTGATTAGTGTATCATCAACTTTTCAGAACTAGTAAATATATTAAGCCTTAAATGGTGTTTGAAGCTTTGCATGGTGTGGAGGATAAGAGTAACTATAA
>CM021529.1:21188799-21200535 GCA_010994315.2 Pisaster ochraceus
TGGGGGGGGGGGGGCTATGCAAGCGCGAAGCCTTTACAGCATTTTCACTCTAGACATCTCAATCTGACTTTTTTTCCTTTTCCTTCTTTTATAGATTCTCAATTGATTGTGTCCCATTCTTTATCATTAACTATTTAATTTTTTTAGTTCATTTTTATATAAGTTTTATATTCATGGATCTCAATTCTTTTTTTTCTTTTTTTCCTTTTTCAAACTCTGTCTTATTGTTCCAGGTGTAGGTAAAACCCATAAAGATGCGGCTTCAGTGACGACAGCGCACCCAATCCCAGCATCCACGGGGATCTATTACTTTGAAGTGACTATCATCAGTAAAGGACGTGATGGGTAAGGAAGCGTTGTACATCAACAGTCCGTTAATAAGTTGCCTTCAAGGGTGAATAGTGAGATGGGAGCTGAGACAATGGTCATTATTGATGGGAATCGATCTTGGAGCCAAGTAGAACTCGAGGGTGGGGGGAGGGGGAAACAACAGTTGTATTTTGTGCTCAGGGGAGTTTCTTGCAGATAAGCTTGACTATGTGTGTGAGGTCACCATGCACAGATTTTTGTTGTATTTTGGTGGTTATTGCTGACAACCAAATTTCATCGAACAACGTGTGGTGAAATTGTTTTAAAGTAATTACATGTATATGTGACAGTTTGTGTCACAAAGTTGCGATAACAAACATGTAAACAGGATCATTGCCCCCATTAAAATTTGTTTTTTTTTAGTTCTTTTATACACTGTACGGCAGGGTATCGTGACTGCTAATGTTCCTGACTATTACATATGTGCATAATTAGGGACCAGTACATTGTACATGTAATTTTACTTCTTAAATTAACACTGGACCAAAGGCCCGAAGCGGGTGATTTTAGCCTCGGGTAAACTCGAACTGGACTAGCTTGGTGGTCATGTGTTTTTCAGTTGACTAAAACTTCAAAGTACATGTACCACACTGTGTGATAAAAAAAGAGCATGGGGTTAGATAGTTGACTTCGAGTCTGGTAAAGATTTATCGATTGTGTTGAGAAGAAACTTTTAGCATGCTAAGACAAATGAGATACTTTCTTGGTGCTTGTTCAGATACAAACAGTTCACATTGTATTTGTAGGCCTACATGTTAAAACTGTGTACAAAGTTCTTTGTCATTAGATTCTGGTCTTGTAAAATCAATTCTGGTCCTGGGGTCTTGTTGAATTTTCCCCTAAATTTGAGCCCTGATGCATCAATTAGTTAATTTCTTATCATTAGCCAATAGCCAGTGATTTACATGTAAAAAGATATTTTGTAGTCTACAGTACACCATCAAGTAGGCACACAGACACACAAGGTCAGTGCTCTGTGAATTTGCCTTAATAACCCTGTTTAAGAATTCATCAAAATAATCCAACTTGTAAATGTTGACCAAGTGTTTGACCAGGCCAAAGGTTTACCATTTTATCAGACCTACATGTACTACTACATGTATACTTAAAATGTATTTCACGTTGTACATTCTCAATAACACACAACTTAGTGCTGATTGAACATGTGATGTACATGTACAGTGTATAGGCTTAATAAATCCACACAGTGTGTGTGTGTGTATATTATTGATTGTACATTGTACAAGTCCGTCTTGCACTGACCCTGAACCTGATGTTTATGTACATGAACATCACGTACGTGTACATGTTCACATACATGTAGCACATGTACATGTACATGTTCACATTCACATGGCATGTACATGTTCACATAGCACGTACATGTTCACATAGCACGTACATGTTCACATAGCACGTACATGTTCACATAGCACGTAACACATAGCATACAATGTTAAAAGTTATAAAATGTATTTTGCATATTGTATGACTTTAACATTGTTCGTACATGTATATGCCTGGAATGTCAGCTATGAGAGAGGGCAAGGCCATTTTCATCTTGCAAAGGGCACTTCCATTGGAAAATCTTGAAGTCTAAGGGATTAACTTTTGAAAGGGCACCAAGGCTAAGACATGGGGCAACAGAGGCCATGGCCACCATGTAATTCCAGGCCTGGATGTATATTTTGTACATGTATCAAAAGCCTTTCCACACGTGCACTCAAAGCGATGGCAACCAAACATGTTTTGGCATAAAATGCCAAGGTTACAGTATTTTGTGTTCCATAGACGACAGCAATGACGGTGAGCTCGCTGTTTTCTGTTTTAATTCTATGTTAGAAAGTTAATGTACTACAGACATTACAATATAAGTACAGAAATCTTGTCTAACTGCATGGTTGTTAATAAACTGGTAAAACGGGCTCTTTGATTTCAGTTGTGATGTACTTTTTGTACTTTTTATTAATGCAATTCAAGCGTACAGAACTGTATGGAAGTGGTATCTCAATTTGTATTTTAATAGGTGAGCTTAAAAGTAGGTTACATGTAATGCATCCTTTATAGAACGGCAAACATTTAAGGTTACTCAACAATAAATACATGTATAAACACACCAGTGAAATTGTATGGAGTTTTAAGTTGAAAGTTTTTCAACAATTTCGTAAAAACTAATCTATGCAGGGTTTGTGTACAATACACTTGCTCTTCGCTAAAATCATGGTTGTATTGAAAAGTCCCTTTAACTGAAGCTAAAAACAACTATGGATGATGATACAGTCAGTGTGCTTTAGTATTATGACATACAGTATGCTCAGAATGTGAACCAGTGAGTGGCACCCACAAATAGACAGAGCAGAGCCATGTGAGTCATAATCTGGAACCTCATATCCTTTGTCTCAGTGCAGTCACAACACTAAAATACAATCTCTGGACTTGACAAATGCTTGAGGGGGAGGTCCCTTTGTGTGTACTGGCACAGCTTTGGGTTCACATCACACACCCAATTGAGTGGGCTCAGTTTTTTACTCACATTTTTTACTAAACCTCCACGCCAGATGCCACTTTGAACTCTTTGGTCTAAGTTTATTTGGTTGAATTTAGATCTTACACATTTGTACAAGAAAACTATTTGTTTTTAAACCCAGTACTTTTGATTTACCATTTGACATGTTTGAGGCTGTCGATTAAAAAGCGTTGACATGGTTGAGTGCAATGTTTTTAAATCATAGTGCAAGTCTGTCGGATAATTTATTAATGGTTGACTTGCGGCTCATTGCAATTAACCAATGCTCATGTTCATTTCATTGCACGCCAATGGCTCAAGACAAAATGTTAGGCCATAGTTCCCACTGTTTCAGATGAGAGAGGGATGATTGGGCAGCAGTGAAGGGACTGTGCCCCGAAGGAAAGTTACAGAATCAACTAACCATCATTGAATAATATACAGGGCTCAAGCACACAGCAGCAGGCCTAAAATTACAAGGCGTCAACATGACCTCCATTGCCCTTGTTGGCCTTGGTGCCCCTTCAAAAGTTTCTGGTCTAGATGTTTTCCCAATGGAAGTACCCTTTGCAAAATGAAAACAGCCTTGCCCTGTCACAGATGAAATTCTAGGCCTGACACACCCTGACTCGAGGTGTAAGATATTTAAAGTCACATTTGCTCAACTTTCTCTGCTAACTTTACATTTAAGTGAATCGCTATACACATCAGGTACAAATATACAAAATGTTTGTAAAGTAGTTACATGTACATGTACCTTGTTTACTCAGAAGTAACTTTAATGTTTCCTCTAGACAATTTTCTAATAGGGTGATTTTACTACAACACATCATTTTCATGGGATTGACGTAAGTTGTTTGGAATCTGTACATTTTTGTTAATTTGGTCGTATGGCTGTCATTATCATTTGTCCTTCTTTAAGGTCAATCATTTATTTTCACTTCAGAATTTGGAAGTACAGAATTCTGCCACAGTGTTACAATGTATTAATGATAGTACTTTCCTTACATTTTGTGTCATTCTTGTAGTCGTGTACAATGAACTGCCCTTGTATGCACTTTGCTGAAAGCTTTAAATCCCTCTAGCACCCCACATTGGAAAGCCAATCGTCTCCTTTTGTATGATGTTTAACATGAGCCCATACAGCATGCATGACCCATTTCATGCCTACTGTTACACACATAAAAGTTTCCCTGGCACTAAGTTTGTTGAAAGTGTGTTACCCCCTACTTTCTGAATTTTTTTTTTGGAGTTTCCCAAACTAAAAAGCTGTACATTGTGTACTGTGTGTACATTATTTCTCCATGAATGTAATGCAGATTTGTTGCTATCAGATGGCCTGCTGTTGTGTGGTGAACATACAAAATAAACATTCATGAGTTGTTCATGTAATATGTAGGTTTGCTTCCGTTTTGTAAACATAAACCTATTTGATTGACAGCTGTCTGTCAACATTCTTTTGAGCTGCCATGTGGTAGGCTATGTACTGTAATTAACCGTGAATAATTAACTTGATTGTATACATATGCACATCTGGTTTGTGTAGGTACATATACTGTACCTAAGTTGGACATGACAGTCAAATACTAATTAGGAAAAGAATAATAATATTCAGTACTGGTAAGCTTGGAAAACATGCCCTATCTGGCCTGACACTGTCATTGAGGCAGCAGAGGCAATGGTAGCCTGAACATTTGAGGTCACACTTTGATACCAGCATTGAGCAACTGGCAGGATCCTGCCAGTTGGTTCGTATCCATTCATTCGGTGGAGATTCGTAGTCTACACACACGTGTACACAGATTGCATTGTGAATAAAACAATACATACAACCATTATGTACACGTGCGCAGCAGCAGACGGTAAAAAAGTTCCTGCTGATGTGTACTGTACATGTAGCTGACAAACACATCACTTCCGAGCAGACCAATCATAACAAAAGAAATGGAAAGCTTACGTCACTGCACGTTTATCCAATGAAATCATGGGGTACATGTGTGTGTATGTAAAACCAGTGCCTGTCTTTATCCTTGCGGATGAAGACAAGGGACCAGTCTAAGGCAATGGGGAACTTTTGGACCAGGTAAATCCATTGTTCTCGGTAATGTGCACATACACTGTGTGCTCAGAACTTTGTAAACAATAGAAATTTACCTGGTAAGTCTGCTGCCACATACATGTATGTAGCATTCTCAAAATGCTTTTACTAACGAAAGCTTCTGTAGGCCTCTAACCAATACGTTTTTATTGGCATCAATTTTAAGAGTGATTACCAAATGTATACCTTCCTTACATGTACATATAAGCAGAAAATACTGCTTAGCATATTCCTGCTACATGTACATGTAGAGCCAAAATTAGGGGGATACCAGTTAATGACGTCACATGTAAAATGGTATTTTGGCTGGGAACCATATTCTGATACATGTAGGGTACTTTGTGTTGTGCTTAGCTACTTTTTGCCAAAGCAGCTTTGTGAAATTGAACCCATAACAATGAAGTGCTGTTGGCCTTGAACACCTACATGACTCAGGCTATGTAGATGCAGACAGTCAGTAGTTCAAAAAGGGAGAGATGCTGCTCTGGTCATTCTTGTGAAGCAACAAAATTTACACACGAGTTACAATACATGTACATGTACAAGTATGGTTGTTGATTCAGCGGGATGGCTGCATGTTGAATAAGACCAATGGTGACATGTACATTGTAGGTTCTACATAATGGTTGTGCTTACTGCAGGGGTCAAAATTAACGTCAACTGCTTAGTCGTTGGCGTGGCTAGTAGACATTTGTGTTTACCGGCCCTCCAGAAATTGAGATGGGTCAATACAGATCTATACATGTAGATGCAACTGGCTATTGACAAAAAAACAATAACCAACAACTCATGTTTGGATTATGGCCAACATGGCCGGAATTTAGGCACTTGAGGCAACCCAGGGGTTAGTGCCTGCACACTGCGTTATCCCCACTGGTGGTAGCGGAACCAGGGGCCGAGTTTAAATAAAGCATAATTGGTCAAAGACAATTTTTTGAAAATGTAATGACGCTGGTCTTACATTAATAAGTCTTAATAAGCTCTTTATAATTTGAAGTTGACTATTTATTCATCCGTGCACCCCATTAGAAATTGTGAAGTTTTTTTTTCTTCACCTGTGTTAAGTATTGCCATCCGTTTGGTACGGAAATTTGTTCTTCAAACCCTTTCCAATATCTTATAAATAATAATAATAATTAAATAATAACAAGTTCTTATAGCGTATTTTACAATAACGTATGATTATCAATGCGCTTTACATTAAAGTGCCCTGATCATTGGGCCAATAACATTAATTTAATCTTTCTCAGCTCCCTCGGGAGTATACAGCCCCGACCAAACACAATATCAACCTCTGCCCTCGCAGGTATCCATTTATACCTGTGGGTGAAGAGAAGCAATTATAGTAAAGCATCTTGCTCAAGGACACAAGTGTCATGACCGGGACCCGAACCCACACACCAATGAGTCAACCACCAGAATTTGAATTCAGTGCCTAAACTGCTCGGCCATGACACTCTATAATCTTCAAGATTATCTTAACAACTTGAAAAAAGAAAAGAAAATTGAGCTGAGACTTAGTAGTGATAAACTTTGACAAGAAACAATTCATTCAGCACACATGGACTGTCGGACACACACTGTCTCAAAGTTTCTCACAGGTCAGAGTTCAATATTCTAGCCATCAACTATCTGGAAAGTGTACTTTTACCAAAGGAAGTGCATTCTGACAACTGGTTGAAGTTGTTAACAATGCACGCACATCCACACATGCTGGGTTATATCGTTTTCAGACAATGCTGTTTTCTAATTTTTCAGATTTAAAACACACCACATATTAGGTCTCCAATAAAAAGAGGAAGGAGAGTTGTTGGGGTGTTAAAAAAGCAAAAACAGATTTGGGGTTAGGTAATTAAAAAGTCAGATTTTTGATTTGAATGCAAAGTTTTGTTATGCTTCGACCCTAGCAGAGTCTTTTGAGAAAGACTCTGCTAGGTTCGAAACATCACGCCATTTACTATTTTGTGTATTTATACCATTGGTCCATTTTGTTGGTAAGCAGTTTGCAACAGCTACATGGATCTTCTTTTTTTCTCATTTCTGATTAGAGTAGCAAAAGTTGCATCTTTGCATACTTAGGAAGATGTTTTCACTGTTCCATGGGCCTCGGGCAACCGCTGATTTTGACTATTGATACTGTGTTTTATAAACCATGCTTTTTACTGCAAATCTAATCTTTTGTGTACAAACCAATGTCAAATAAAAAAAACGTGTACACCATGATTGCTGGTTGTACATGTAGTTGTAGCTATTATTAGGATACACCTGTTCAAATTATTCCACATTTAATTGATTGGATGCAGGTTGATGCATGTGCGTGTACATGTACATATAGGTGTGTACACTGCACAAAGACCAAAGACGTGCTCATTGTCAGTTAGACAAAATGCATATACCCTGTGTTTTTATAACACTGACACAATCAGAATCAGTTAAACACATGCGTGCATAAATAAGTTAAATACACTGTACGTATACAATATACAGTTCATATACTTGTAACATAGTACAGATGTACATTGTACATTTTGTAAACACAGTACAGCAGATGCCTGAACACCTGTGAACCTATTCCATAATTCACAGTGCATTATGTTTTAGTACATCAGATTGTTGTACATGTCATACAGTACATGTATTATGGTGTATATTTTGGTTTTGTATAACAAGGTAAATGTGTACAAATTAATGACATGCAATTTTGTCAGTGCACAAAATATGTCCTACTGTAGTTACTAACAGAAGGTTGTGAAATAAAAATGTCTCCCAAAATCGTGGCATTACTGTTAAATTGTTGTTGCTAGAATTATACCCAAAGCAATGTTTTCCCATTCTCATGCAGAGTTTAACCTTCCTACATATGAATGACAGAAAACCGAATAAACTTTCACTCTCAGTTTTCTCAACACCCAATTTTGAACATTGTTTGCTTACGCCCTTTCTCCGTTAAAACATATATTGTGTCCTCTTGCTGGGCACACACACAATGATGTAGTGCAAAATACTTTTATGTAACATACATGTACTACTAGCACTAGGCCTTAACTGCATTTTGTAGCACTACCACTTAATTGCATGGGATGTACTGATTTGCAACACAGAACTTATAGTTGTGTACATTGTGTGTACAATGAATGACTCACATTCGATTTCTTTTTAAAACGATGGTTTGTTTTTATTGATTTGAATGGGATTAAAAACAAGATGACAACGCCACAACAAATTTCGATTGACCTAAAAAAAAAACGCAATTGAGGGCCTGCAGTCAGACACTGAAATTTCTTAAGGCATACTACATGTAATTTCCCACATGTACATTGTACAGTTTACACTGTATTGTACAACATGTATTTAACATAATTATTTAACCATTCAACAGTGTGTCTACGCTGTACATAGTGTACAGTGCATGTGGAATGCTCATCATTTTGTGCATTTTATCATGGTGTAGATTCATCTACATATTATACATGTGTAGATTACTCAGTTGTCCCACAGTCGTGGTTACCGTTATAATGAACAACACGCCAGTTAGCACTGATCCCCGGTGTCATGACAACGCACACTAAAAAGCCTCGGATGTATTAATCGTTTGGACATAAAATATGTTGACGAACAACAGTATTATTTACATAACACATAACATGATGTACTTCTGGCCTGGATTTACACTTAAGGCTTTGGCCTCTGTTGCCCTGGTCTTTGACTTGGTACATTATCAAAACTTATCTGTATCTAGGATTTTTCAATGGAAGTAGCTTTGCAAAAATTCAAATGGCCTTGCCCTTTCGAAGATGAAATTACAGACCTAACAATCATCTGTACTTGTGTTCAAATTGAGCACCGCGTGTGGAATGTCTTGTTTTTGTTTTCAAAAAGAAGTCAATTGGTAACATGGTACCTGTTAGTGCTGATTAAAAGTACTATTCACTGGGGCTTTTATCACTAACATTTGTTTACATTTGCAATGTAAGATGTTCGACACTTATTCACTTTGCTTTCAATTTTGTCATTTTTAACGTTTGTTTGATAGTACAGCCTATTGACTGATTGCCAGCTTAGCTTTTATATCCCCAAGTTTGCTGAGTTTGCTCAACAGGCAGTTCATATAAACAGACAAACACCCCAACAAACAAACAAACACCCCAACACCCCAACAAACAAACAAACAAACAAACAAACAAACACCCCAACAAAAAAACAAACCCAAAACAACTGCTTTGCCCTTACATTACATGTAAAAGAACAAAGTATCAGCCCTGGACCATAATAGTGATGGTGGTAGCAAGATTAAGATTGTTGGTTGGCAGGCTAGTAAAAGTCTCCTAGAAAGTCTTCTAGTCCAGTAAAGGCAGAATTGTCTTGCCTCTCTAGTGTTGATACTCTCTGACACTGTAGGAGACTCGGTATTAATAATTGTACCTACTGCAAATACACACAATGTACATTGTGTACCTGTCATATAGAATTTTCATTTCAAGTTGTAGTGTATTGCCACAGTCAATACATTTTGCATTTGGGCTTCTGTGCAAGATGGCACATTACGCAGCATGTACATGTACATGTAAGTCAGTCGTGAAAGGCCATTGACCCCTGACATTTTGCGTTACGGATTCTAGCTAAATGCTCCAACTGAGAATTTAGAGTGGCCATCTACTCATCTCGTGAAGTTAATGGGGTGGCTGTCTTATTTGGAAGCCTGTGTTGTATTACTGTATGTACATTGGGTCTGCTGCTATTGATATTTTGTTGAAGAGATTTCCCGGCTGACTGTTTGGAGGACTGTTTTGAGTTTTACTGTGTGCAAATTTTTTATTTTTAAATTTTTTTTTTTACTGTTGTGTTCATTTTTACCTCAAGGCACACACATCATGTACCATAGGCTTTAAGCTACATACATGTAGTTGCATGTAGTCATGTGCAAATGGGATGGGACATTAAGCCATAGGTCCTGTGTACTAGGATTTGTACATAAAAACATAGTGCTTGTAAAAGAACCCAGAACACTTGTCGAGGAAGAGTAGGGGTTAACCCATGTGTTTTTGGTTCAAATAGCAAGAACCCTTGTTTACAGGTTTCCTCAGAGTTGCGAGCTGCAGTAATTAAGTTCACTTACATGTATTAGGCATCCTTGGTTTCATAACCAGAAATATACTAATGATAATAATAATATTTATATTAATACTGATCACAAGAATCAGAACTCTGGTGGGTTTTCGTGACCAAGGCCCAATTTGATAGAGCTGCTTTTAAAGCAATACAAATTCCCAAATTAAGGTTATCAGCCAAAATGCCACGTAACAACTAACATGTGTCATGTGACTGGTATCCTGCTTATTTTTGCTAAGCAGAAAACTGTTGAGCAATATTTGCTTCTTAAAAAGGTGTAGGGTCATAGATTGGTATTATGCTGATTTATATGCTGATTTATAAGCTGATTTATATGCAACATTAGAAAGAAAGATACAAAAAAGTCACCTGTGAAAGCTTTTAGCTGAATACAGTGTCTGTTTGTAGAAAAAAAAAACAGCAAAAAACTGTCACGGTAATGTATTTTCACACAAATATCACTTCCACCCACGTTTAACGAGATAACAGTCAGGTTCCAACCGCATCTCTGGCCGCAGCGTTTGCGAACGGGCACCAACCCTCAGAAACCTGAGAAACGATTCATACATGAATCGTTTCTTCAGATTCAAATGTTTTTGGGTGAAAACTTATCCATACTTCCAAGGGAATCCTGTCTCAAAATAGTTGAATACTATCAACAGCTGCAGTGCTTCTCACCAACTACGCTTTAATGGTTAATCATTTTTGGAGTATGATCTTACCTTTAAGCAGCTTTATGAAATTGAGCTGTTGGAGTCTGACCATTTGTGTCGCCAAATAAATAAAAAAATCATTCAGAAAACATGAATCTGTAATGCATACAAAAAGCAATAATGTCTCGATGCTTGATTAATTGTAGAGCTTCCAGTAACAGGGGCTATTCATCAATCTAGTAGGCCCTGTGTGGACCATTTGTGAAATGACACATATGCTGATTTTGTCGGGCAAGTCGGGGGCTCAGAAATATTGATTGGAACTTTTAAAACTACAGCCCACTGAGTGCTCCAATGTTCAAATCCACATTTCTGTTGTATTTGTTGAGATGTGAGCAAGCAATGCTCATAGAGCCAGTCATCACAATGATGGAGTCCGTCATCTGATCATGGGATAGCTAATGATACATGTGAGGTGAGGTCAGGGTACTTTTTAAGCCTTGTGTAATGTGAGGGGGGGGGGGTGGGAACATGTATACATACATGATGTACATGTTTTATGTATGGACATGTATGCATGTACTTTTAGTTGTGTTATGACAGACAGTGTCGGTCTATGTACCATGTATGCACAGTGTAATGTCCTGATACTCCCTTCTGTTGCCCAAATTATTACATTTCATTCAATTTCATTTAATTTATTCTGGTTGTGAAGCCAAGGACTCTCAGAAAAGCGAGCTTAATCACGAGAACCCAATGGAGAGATAGACAGGAAGGAAGTTTCAGTCTTAGATGTGGGAGGAAAACCCTTAGAGAGTTATTCTCTGAGAAAACCCACGCAGTCAGGTACATGTAGGGACTGAAAACCCAATCCACACTTAGTGCCCCTGGCGTGATTCGAACCGGGGTCCTAGAGGTGGAAGGTGAGGAAAGATACCACTACACCAACACCGCGTTTACACTTGATACGGCAAGGGCGATCAAAGGAGGATCAGATCCTG
>CM021529.1:21200802-21219919 GCA_010994315.2 Pisaster ochraceus
AGTGTAAGCGCGTTAGCGATCAGTTTGATCGCCCTTGCAGGATCTGATCCTTCTTTGATTGTCCTTGCCGGATCCAGTGTACAGTAAATGCGATGCAACCTGACCACCACATACATCTGAACACCCGCACTTACAGTATAAGAAAACATGTTTTGTCTTTCATTCTGTGTAAGGTTAACAATAAATCTCTTTCCCTTTGTAGTCAGTCTCTGAATACTTTAATATGTTAAATGAGCATAAAATGTTTTAATAGTTTTATTCAATCTACACATGTAAGTGCGATAACAAATTGCTGTATTGTTGTAATACTAAAGCTATGAAGCTACATGTATCATATTTTATTCTGTCATTTTGTGGATTACATTGTACAGAGAAACACAGTATTTGTAGGCTCTGAAAATTACTCAACATGTCCACATTTGCTACATACATACAAACAGTGCTGTGCATACTATGCAGAGCTGGCAACTCTCCCTGATTCTGCAGAAAGTTCCCTGAAATTTTTTTTTTAAAAGACTGTATTCTAATGAGCATAAAATCTCCCTGATAATACACTTTGTCCCTATTTTGTTTAAGGTCATTATAAATATCTCCCAGATTGTAGGCAAAATCTCCCTGATTGCAAGATGCAAATGTTGGCAGCTCTGACTACATGTACATGTATGTTCATTGTTAGTGATCAGTTGTGCCTACTGAGATCTTTGTTGACTGCAAAGATAAGCTAAGGTGTCAAACAAATTAAGAAGTCTGTTTTTTTCCTTCTTTTTTGCAGAGTACATTAGTACACTGTACATGTGCATGTGGGTGTGAATGTGACTGTGTTATACAAAATGTTCTATGGTCTGTTTTACCCATCTACCCATTCTCAAATGGAGTACTTTAACAAAAGGGGTCTGGGTGTTCCGATAGAGCAAGGACGTCCACGCTCCTCTTTTATACAGAACCAATGGGGATGGCCCCCCGTGTCTCCCCCTCCAGAAAAAAAGTCCACACAGTGGGACAGCAACGAGAAGTCCTCGATTTATGGGGGTGACTGTGTACATCATAAGGCTTATTTAAGATTTTTTTTATATATTTTTTTTTTTACGACAATGGTTAAGACAATACATTCTCCAGGATGATAGATGTATCTACTGTAGTAGTAATTACATGCATGTATAAGCTTACAGATTGAGAATTGACAGGTCGTTTTTCTGTTAAATAATCATTTCCAATACATCATGCTTTTTAAAGCTCAATGGGTGGAGGGCAACACACCCAATAAACTGCCAAGTTGTTTTCATGGATGCTGATTTGTGGCCCAGTACATGTCTTGAAAGATACATGTATTGTATTGGATTGGTAAGAATTCAAAAACATCCTTGTTTAATTTACATGTAGGTCTGAAAGCTCATTGATTATGAAGTTCATACTGGAACAATTTTTGTTTGTGTGTGAAATTTTTCCCTCTGAAATGAAGTCAGGTTCAAGAAAACTCAATGCTTTGTAGGAGATCTACATTGTAGCCTCCTTGTTATGGATGAACAAAAACTTTGTCGACGGCTGTCGACTCTTGATGTGAGGAACTCTTCCTCTAATTTGAATTTTGTCGTCATGCATCTTCAATTTAAATTTAGTTTGTTTTTTATTGACCCCTTCTTTCACCGAAGGTCCGTCAGGCTAAGAAAACTCACTGGCTGATTTGGGTTGTTACAACCAAAATTAAGGGATAATTTGTTTACAATGCTGAAATTTGTGCATGGTTTTTCACTGTTTTCTCCTGGCTCGCAAAATGGATTAAGCCCAAGTTTTCTTATTTCATGTACATGTACATGGTTGCTCACACAAAACACGAACACTGCGCGTGACTACTTTGTCAATTCAACACGTACCAGTCATGTACTCCATTTTGAATGCAGGAACTGCTTTCTACTTGCCCACCCATGGCCCTTATGTAGACCCTGTTTCATTTATTGTATTTCCTTCCTTCCTGGAATGAAATCAGCTTTTGGTAATTCTCTGTTGGTTTAAGCCTCTCAATGCTTTGTAGGAGATCTAGCCTCCTTGTTATGGATGAACGAAAACTTTGTCGATGGCTGTCGACTCTTGATGTGAGGAACTCTTCCTCTATAAATTTGAATTTTGTCGTCATGCATCTTCAATTTCAATTTAGTTTGTTTTTTATTGACCTCTTCTTGCACCGAAGGTCCGTCAGGCTATTGTTCTGCCCAAGGTCTGCCATTTTGGATTGGTGCAAATTTAATTGCAGGCGAGTCGCCTTAAAAGTGCGCTGCACAGTAACACACTGGAAATCTGACTCGCAAAATGGCGCAGGCAAGATTTAGCGTGCGATGACGTCAGGTGAACTAGGTCAATCGATAAATTGATTCATTATGTATTATTACATGTAGTTTAGGTTGTTTTTTTTATGTTGACAGGTGTATATGTTGGTTATATGAAAGTGGCCTATTTTGAAATTGGCCCTGAAATATGTAAAGAAATGAAATTGACGCAGATAAAATCTTTTTTAGTTTTGCCTAAAGTTACCACTCTGCCATAGGCACCTACATGTATAGGATCGTCGATACAAGCCCTGTGGGTTTCCAAATGGCCCTCTACTTAACACATTATTTTCATCAAAACTATTGTTTTACATGTGTGTGTATATATGCTATCTACTTGACTGGATAATAAATAAACCAACCAAATATCCAAACTTGCATTGAGGATAATTCCAGTTTGTTTTTTACCTTAAAACTGATAGTGCTGGGTATAAATCAAATACATGTACACCAGTGCTCACACCCATTTTCATTAATTTGACGTCATTGTTAATAGGGAAACATTTTCTTTCCCATGTTTCTCTATACTATGAAGTGTGTGTAATGTATTCTTTGCTGCACAGGAAATGGGTGTTGTCTGGGGAAGTGCAATTTATTTTGATAAAGTACTTGTTTTTTGTGTGTATGTTCTTCAGATCGATTTGTGTTACAAACAAAAACTGTCACCAGCAAACGTTATCAGATTTGAGGAAAAATTCTACCAAGATTAAGGTTTGGGTGTTGAATCACCTGGTTCGTTGTATTGATGTGACACATTGTTGGTAATAAACACAACATCTGACCATCTGTTTAGGGTAGTTGTTGTGAATGTATTAAGGCATGGCTCATCTACACTTGAAGGATATTTATACCACATTTGGTGCTTGAGTGTTCGTCATTCTTGTACATGTACCTCCATATAGAGGTGAACTTCACAGAGTTGCTTATTAGTACAGTCAAACTGTGAACAGTTCACCAACTTAAATATTGGTTACTTTCATCAACGACAATGACAACGACAACGACAATGAGAACACCAACAACAATAACAAAAACAACAAAAACAACAACAACAAAGCTTTTGTTTTTGTTGTTCTTTTGGGGGGATTTTGTCCACATTCATGCTATTTGATTGTATTTATTTGATACATAAAGGAACACATGTACTATAGATGTGTGCTTTTACTTAGGGAAGATTGTTTTGCAAATTGTAGTGTTTCAGATAAATAATAAAAATAAGACATATTACATGTAATAATAACATTTATAATGCGCCTTTTCGAAAGGTTTCAGTGCGCACAAAGATTTCACTCTGATAGCCAGAAAAAAACAAAAACAAAAAAACAAGAATGAACATGGATGAATTTTAGCAAACAAGTAGGTTTTAAGAGAGGATGTAAACATGTGTATCGAGGTGGAGCATCAGAGTGATTGCGGGATAGAGTTCCAGATTCTTGGAAATGTTTCTTTGGAGTTTCAAAAGTTTCTAGAGTGTTTTGTGGCATTGCAGTTGTACATTGTGTACTGATGATATCACGTGTGGAGAATCCTAGCTGAAACCAGCTAGGAGATACGTTGCACTGCCAGTTGTACATTGCAAAGATTATAGAGCGGCGGAGGCAAAAGATGGGGAACTCTGACTGAAATGTGAAATGAGCACTGGACGCCATTTCAGCGAGCAACTCTTTTGATTCAGCAATAGATTAGCACAGACAATGGCAATGAGATAACAAACTCTTGCTTGCTGAAATGGTGCCAATAGGTATTTCACTATCCAACAATAGATAGAGCTCCAGTTCCCCATCAATCTTTGGTACAATGTACTGTGCATATGTGTAGTACATTGTACATGGTTACAGTCATTGAATAATGACGTACTTTTGTTGTATGTCAGTTATTTTTAGCAGTATTACACCTGGGGCCAATTTCATACAGTAAAGCACTGGAAGGTTAGCATGTCCTTTCGTGTGCTGACGGTTTGCAGGGCTATGAAATGGAAACACAAAAAGTAAGCACAAAAAGCACAATGTTGAATGTGACACTGACAAGTACAACAATAGCAAAGATAGTTGAGTCAAATTTGTGTGTGTCTTTGCAGGTATATGGGTATTGGTTTATCAACAGAGGAGTTTGTCACCAACATGAACAGACTACCAGGTAAGTAATTTTATGTATGGCTTATAATTGGGGTTGGAGGGGAGGGCGCCTTCACAATTTGAGAATGACAGCTTATTATTATTTCTGGTAATGAAACCAAGGATGCCTCATAAGTGGACTCAATCACTGTATCTCACAAGCCTGAAAAAACCTGTAAAGAAGGGTGCTCGCTATGTGAATCAGAAAAACGGGGTTAAGTCCTACTCTTCCATGATAAGTGTTCTGGGTTCTTGTAATGTACGTGCACTACCAATCCTAGTACACAGGAAGAACCTACGGCTTAATGTCCCATCCGAAGGACAAAGCAATAATGTTACAAGTGTCAAGACCGGTACTCAAACCCACAACCTGCTGATCAGAAACACTAGAGCTTGAGTCTGGTGCTCTTACAGTAATCGCTCGGCCACGACATGCCATAATTGTTTGTCCTTAAAAGTGAATTAATTATAGGAATAAACAAAGTTTTTCACACTAAAAAAAGACAGATTTTTTTAAATGAGGACATTCATCTTTATTGGCTTGATTTACTTGAAGGTTGGGACAAGCATTCCTTTGGTTACCATGGTGACAATGGGCACACATTCAACTCGGCAGGGAATGGACAGCCGTACGGGCCCACGTTTACAACCGGCGACGTTGTTGGCTGTGGTGTCAACCTCATAGACAACACCTGCTTCTACACCAAGAATGGCGTCAACCTAGGGGTAGCGTTTACAGATCTACCTGTGAGTTTTTCCTTGAGATGTGCAAACTTTTTACTTCTGCTTTTTGAAGGGACTGTGTAACCTCAAATTATTTGGGAAAAAAGTTTTCAGATGCGTAAATCTAATCAAATCACTCAATTGTCATCAGTGAAGGACATAAATCTGAACCGCTTGGCACATACATGTACTGTAATAATAATGATAATAACACATTTTTATAGCGCCGAATTCATTTGTAGGGTCATAGATGGGTAAAGAAATTACCAGAAAAAACTTACTTGGTTAGAAGCACTGCAGCTGTTGACAGTATAAAAACTGTTTTGAGAAAGGATTCAATTCGACGTAATATGGTTTGGATATTTTTACACCGAAAAACATTTGAATCTGAGAAACGATTCATGCATGAATCGTTTCTCAGATTTTTGAAGGGCTGTGTTCGTTAGCAAATGCTGCGGCCAGAAATGCGGTTGTTGTCCTCGATGTTATCATGGATAGAATCTACGTTTTTGTGACAATACCATGACAGTTGTTTGCCATTTTCTCAAAACGTATGAAACTGTATTCAGCTGAATAGATGCTTTGTAACATGAAGTACGCTCAGGCACAAGTGAAAATTCCTTTCTAAAGTGCGAAGGATCTGCTCAAGTTAAACATAGATTTTCTGCCACCGGAAGTCTTGATTTTTGGCTTATATTATGGGACTCAGAGCCTTGAAATGGATCCCTGGTTTGGTACCCTTATAATTATCCTTGAATTTTGCAATATACTGAGATCTTCTAACTGAACTTGGATAATAGTGTGAGGTCAGACTAGAAGCCACAGCTTGTACTGGGTCTGTTTTCCTCACAAAGGAAACCAGGGTTCTCCCCGGGATTCTTCAAGACTGGGAGGCATTCTGAACCCAAACTTTGGAAGTTTGGCCAAAGCACACTTTGGATTGAGGTCCTTGGAATGTCTTCTACTTGCTGTCAAATCTTTGGTTTTTAAAAACCATACTGTGCAATCTGGGACATTCTAAATGGTTTTTATCTTTATGATTTTTGTGAATTTGATTTGAAGTAAAAAAACAAAACCAAAAAACCCCCACATTTTTAAATCAAATTATTTATTTATTTTGGTTTTCCGACCGGGCCACAACTCGGTCCCGATACGCTGGGTTGTGCATGGAGCAACCCTGAAAACCTCAATATATAATAAAAATGTATACATATGTAGTTATGACTTAAGGTTTATTGTGCTTCCAGGATCTTTGTTATGTTCATGAGCACAGTAAAGTTTAGCACCAATGAATACTGATTGTCATAACATGTACATCAGTGTGGTGTCAAACTCTCAGGCTCTGGCTTAATTACGGCAGTTTAATTGGGAGAACAATGAGGCTGCAAGAGTACATATACATGTCTACGTATGTAGACATGTATGATCAAGGACTCTGCAATTAACTATTATCCTTGTTAAGCATTAAGAAGCTCCTCACGCAAGTTTAGAAAATGCATGCTAAAGTTTCAAACTATTGCACACAGTTTTGAACTTGCGCGAGCCAAATGTTCGACCCACCAAAATTTGCACGCTCTGTGCAATTATCTGATAGTGCCTTATTTTGACTCAATTTCTTCAGGCCATGTTTAAATATTCCTCACCACGGTTATCGTACATTTAAACATGGAGCTTTTGGAGAGTTTATCTATCAAGAGTGGTCTCCAAAGTAGTTGTTTGGCAAGAAGGAACATTATTTTTTCTAAGGAAAACATCAAGTTGCATTAAATTGCTCTGTTGATGCCGTTTTTCTCATCACAAATCTTCACCGGTTACCAATCCAGCAGCGGGTTTCATTCAACATCCTTCTGATGGTTTACAAGTGCATCCATGGTATTTATTGCTTCTCAGTACTTGTGTGATCTACTCACTTTGTACCAACCAGGCAGGGCAGGACTCAGATCTTCTTCTTATCATTCCTTTAAGTTCCAAATCCCTTGGCGATAGGTCTTTTTCAATAGCTGGCTCCAAACACTATTTCCATCAGCTTCAGGAACTCTCTGTCTCTCACTATTTTCAGGAAGGGTCGTATATACTTCTTCTTCACAACACCCTAGTTATTTTCCCATTCTTGTTCAGCGCTTTGATCTCCCTTGTAAAAGTGCTTCACAAATGATATTTTTTATTATCTAAATACATTTTTCAAGTTTATACACATCTTTCATTTAACTCCCTTTGAAATAACAACTATTGACCATCTATATTGTACTTGTAGCCGTGAGCCGAGGATGCATGATGTTGGCAGTGACAAGAAGATAAGAAATAAGGAGGTTTTGTGGTGATCAGGGGATACTTGTTGTTTTCCTGCATTCATTTCATGATTCGCTAACCTTTCCAAGTCTCCTATATTCTGACTCTAGTGATGCCATTCAAGGCCAGTGTGCTTCTCGTTTACCGCTGGATAACAGCGGCGGTGACAGCAACCATGTTAGTCCAAGACTTGGCAGGGACTCAAATAGTCCGACACCCAGCTGAGTTTTCTTGACAGACTCTCTCCCTATTTATCTCTCCCTGTTTCTTTCTCTCTGTAGTTAAACTTAAAGGGCCACATTGCCTTCGGATCGGATGATTGTGGCTATAAAAAAAAACATTTGTTATGAAATGAATACTGTTGGAAAGAATATGGTTTTGAAAAAAAAGAATATAATGGTTCACAAAATTATCCTTCGAAATTGTTTGGTTTTGCTTTTACTTCGTGAACTAACACGGTCCGCCATTTTGTTAAAACCAAATTTTTGACTCCACAAAATTACGCACCGTGTTAGTTCACGGAGTAAAAGGAAAACAACACAATTTTGAGGGATATTTGTGTGAATCGTTCTACTTTAAAAACATCTTTCCAACCATATACATATTCATAACAAACGCTTTTTATAGCCTGAGACACCCAATCTGAAAGCAAGGTATTCCTTTAAAGGGAGGGCATAACATTGGTGTATCAGTCTTTCAAATTTTTTTTAAATAAAATTGATTTCGATATTATTTTGAATTGATGTCACTCATGGTGTAAATCCTCCAAATGCATAATTAGAAACAAGAATCAATTGAATGTCAAACAAAAAATTGGTAAGATTGAAAATATAGATGTTAATTTTGCATCGGGGATAAAGAATATAATTTGGTTTTACCCATAGTTTTACTTAGGATTCAAACTGCCTCCAGCCAATGGGCTAGCTTGGTGGTCAATTTCCAATGTTGTTCACATTTTATAAATGCATTGGATAGTCTGTTATTTTTCACCAAGTAAAATGTAAATCAATAGCTTCCCAAACTTTCCTCGGCTAGATGGTGGTGTGCTGGGGTTTTCTGCTGTCAACATTGTCAAGAGAAAGATTTAATCTGAAATGCTGTCATTCTATACAAAAAATCAATTTGGCGAGCAAATTGAAGGATGGAAAAGGTGTGGATTTGGAAGAAAATACATTGCTATTGTCAGAGCTGTCCAACACTCTCTGATTCGCTGCAGAATGTACCCTGAAAATAAACCAATCTTACCATGTTCTGATCAACAAATTTGAAAAATCTCCCAGATTATGGGAACATTGTCCTTATTACATGTATGTGGAATGCAATTTCAAATATCTCTCTGATTGTTGTACAAAATCTCCCTGATTGCAAAATGCAAATGTTGGCAGCTCTGTAATGTAGTGTGTGTAGACTAAACATGTGCTTTTAATTTACTGTTACTGTATGAGTGTTGTACATGATGATATACATGTACATGAATATAGATGTAATACAGTATAATCACTATGCACATTATACATTTATTCTTCATGTAATTCTCTATTAAAAATATTTTCTGGCTCTGGAGCAAAAAGCAACTGGTATCACTGACTAAAAAATTAAAATTTTCTCCTTGAAAACAAAACACTCAAACATCTCATAGAAATTTACACAGGAACATGTCCTACGGAGTGCATGCCAAGACGTTTATAATTTTTTCGTGTTTTGATTTCCATGTGCCAGTTGACAAATGCTTGGGACAATTTTTGTGTGATATGAGGTCAACTGTGGTTGACAAGTTAACAAGCACAAACATTCCATTATGCCATGTGCCCTGTGCATGCACTCACAGTGTAATGTTTTGTTTGCTCCGTACAAGGAGGGACAAAGGGTACTGGAATTCATGCTCTAAGTCTCCCATTTAGTGGGAATTGTAAGTAAACCCTGACATGCCCGAGTCGAAATGGTTAAAAAACAATTTTAAAATCGTATCAAAATCATTGTGAAGTATCTGGATTATTTGTACCAATACCAATGTTACACCAAGAAAGCCGTCAGATTATCATGTAGTTTCCAGTGATAATTACTCCTCTTAAATAATACATTGTTTAGTCGTTCTACTAATTACTTGTGCTTTATTCACTGTAAAAGGTTGGCCCAGAAATGTTGATCAGGTTGCAGACATTGTTATCATCGTTAGAGCTTAGCAGATCAGAGACACATGTCTCAGCTATGTATGCCTGGTTATAAACGTACATGGTTTGAGTTGACCTTGTGTGAACTCAAAGCTTACACAGAGACAAACTCACTGCTCTGTCCACAAGATGTCAGCTCTCCCTCGGAATTCTTATGGCAACTCCACAGTTTTCTGAGTAATTGGTATGAATTAGTTTGCGTATGCTGTGATGAATTCCTTATTATGATCAATAGCAAATTTTTTATGGCAATTTTTCCCCAACCAAAGTATTTTGGGATTCTGTAGTCAGAGTAAACACAGCCTGGAATTTCATCTTTGAGAGGGCAAGGGCAATTTTCATTTTGCCAAAGGGTACATTCATTAGAAAATTTTAAAATTGGGAAATATTTGAAGAGACACCGAGGCCAAGGCATGCCAGGACACAGGGGCAATGGTCCCATGTGCTCTCTATTTAGTTCGAGCCCCGTAATAATGAGTCTAACCATACATGTAATTACCCTGGTAATAAATAATTCAAGGTTCTTCTTCTTCATTTATTTTCTCCTAAAAAGTGATAAATAAACCACTTGCATATGTACCTGTATGTCGCCTAAGCCAAGGTTAACTATAACAATGGGTTTATGCATGCATGTATGTACATGTACAAGCCATGCTTGAGACATCATATGCAATGGTCTTTCAAACGATTCTTTATTATTTTTCTTTTTTGTTCCTCTAACACCCTGCAGTGTGTTTAAAAAACTAAGTTGCATTAAGCTGTGCTCTGTCCATATAGAAAGACACTGTGAGTTCTTGATAAATTTGATTAAGTTCGGAGAGGTATTTTTCGAACTGACCTCCAACCCCCACTGCTTGTAAATCAATATTTTCAAAGACAGTAAAATCGGTCATCTGATCCACCATTGGTATTTCTGTCTTTTCTGTTGTGGAAATGTTAGACTTAAAGATGCTAGCTCTGTTTTTTTTTGCTGATTTCGCCCGAATATTCGGGTTCAAATTTTCAATAGCCATTTTTATAAGCTTTCATTTAAGGTATTGCATGAAAAAATTTGCCAATGATAAGAGGTAGTTAATTAAAAACTCAAAATTATTTATTGTCAGAGTCCCGACATCATCTCGAGTGCCTATCCGTCATGTTTGGACAATTTTGCATGTTACGTGTGCTTCGTGCATTGTCCGTGGCAAATACAAAAGTTTTCAAGTGCTTTTAATTTTGAAACAGCATCATTTGTCAAAATTTGATGAGAGAAAAAAATGATTAATACATAATTTATGTTTCAGCAAAAGTCCGGCCATGCAACTTAAATGTACAGCTCCTGAGAGTTTATATTTCCTTGAAATATTTGAATCTTTGTATTATTTCATGTTTGTGATTAAACCTGACCCGAAGAGTAACACAAAATTTATTTTATTACTTGCAGAGCAACCTCTACCCTACGGTCGGCCTGCAGACGCCTGGAGAGATTGTGGATACAAATTTTGGACAGAATCCATTTGTCTTCAACATAGATGACCTCATGCAGGTGAGTTTCGGGAGAAATGCTGAGTTAAACATACAGTACCTCAAGGTAACTCTAGGTTGAACCCCCAAAAACCTCAGAAAACCTTGAGGCAAACTCGGAGTTTCGGCCTGCTTAATTTTGTATTCCTCCCCTGTTGATCCTTAAAGAGTGTACAGGCACCTGCATGATAAAGAGGGGCTCCAAGGTCAAGTTCAGTTGTGTGATCCACTCATTTTCAATTGAAAATGGAGGAAACTTTACAATCGAAACCTGGAAACAGCTGAGACCTTATGAAATTACATGTTGGTCTTGATACCCAGATCGGTCTCATGACACTACAAACACTGAAAAGTACACCATAAAAGGGTGCAAGGTTTGTTATAGACAAAATTAAAAACAAGCTACTATTACCCACAGGTATGAAGGTCAAATTAAGTATTGTGATACACTCATTTTCCAATAGATAGAGTCCATATGAAAGTGGGGGGAAAGCATCACAAGTCTCTAACCTCATGTTAAAATGGTGTAAAACGCCGCTATCGGATACTCTGCTATTGCAATTTTTCATTTTGCAAAGGGCTCTTGGAAAATCTTATAGTCTGTGGGAAACTTTTGAAGGGGCACCAAGGCCAAGACTAGGGGCAACAGAGGTCATGACCTTGGTGACTTCTGTGTAATTCCAGGCCTAATAAACTGTGTAGTACTAATAACTGGTGCTTTTGATATGTAAAGGTAGGGTCATCCTTTGTTTTTTTTTAGCATAATCCTGATTTATGGGCACAATTATAAAGAAAGATACAATAAAAGTCACCTGTGAAAGTTTCAGCTGAATACAGTGTCTACTTCTTGCGAAAACAGCAAAAAAGCTGTCATAGTATTTTCACACGGTGACAGCATCTACCAACCACATCTCTGGACACAGCATTCACGACAGAACACCAGCCCTCAGAAATCCTAGAAACACTTCATGCAGGAATCCTTTCTCAGATTCAAATGTTTTGGGGTGAAAAAAATATCCAAACCAAATCCTTTCTCAAAATAGTTAATACTATCAATACCTGCAGTGCTTCTCACCAAGTAAGTTTTTATGGTCATTAATTTGTTGGAGTGTCTACCAATCTATGACCCTAGCTTCAAGGAAAGAGTGTGAGGTGATTGCTGTGTTTGGTCATTTCAGAGATTTTTCATTTCGTTGGTTTATTCCTCTCCCAGGAAATGCGAATGAAGACCTGTGCCACAATTTCAAAGTTTCCTGTTCCAGACGATAAAGGGGAATGGCAGACAACCCTTCACAGGTATGTTGGTAAATACAACCTTAACGGTTGTCCAAATGATTTTTTATACCACATATAGATCCTTGTCGTTTGATTGGTGGAACACGCATCACGTGTCATGTTTATTGCTGCGACGCGTGACGCGCTCAAATTTAATGTAGGAGCCCTTTTTTGATAAATATAGGACGCTTGGGACACTACAATACAAAGCAATGCTTTGCAGAGACGTTTCCAAAAAAATTTTCCCTGCTCGTTTGTCCCAAGGAAACAAGGTTGTGTCACGACGGACAAGGCTGGTGTCTACATGGAGTCATTCACGACGTTTAGAAAGGGTTTTTCAAATTTCAAGAGTGTGAGGTGGACCAGTTTCTGTGTCTATTTTTGTGTTTATTGAGATTGTTGTTTTCCTTCAAATGACATGAATGACAAGGATCTATTGAGTGTGTTAATGTTAAAACAAATATTAAATGCATTTCATTCGTGCATTGTCGCAGAAAATAATCACTCAGTGAAATATGGCTTTTCCATTTCACTCGGCTTCACCACGTGGAATGGAATAGTCCAGATTTCACTTTGTGATTATAATTCTGCGACAGTGCACTCAACATGCATCCAATATTTGAATAGTAGTATGCAGAGGAACAAATGAACCAGTGATAGTAATAACTATCAATATTTATATTTTAAAATGCTGGTAATCGAGTAGACCTGGGCCCAATTTCGTAGAGCTGCTTAAGCTATTTTCTCCCAGGATACCAGTCACAAATTGTACTTGTTGCCTATTAGTTTGTTTGGCTGTTAGCCTTATTCTGGTAAGTATAATTTTGTTTGTGCTTAGCTACTTTTTGTGTTTAGCAGCTCTATGAAATGGTGCACTGTGCCCAATTCCATAGAGCTGCCTTGGCTCAAAATAGTAGCTGACCACTTTTAGATTTTGCTGACATGATTAGAAGGTTACCAGCCAAAGTACCATGTCACATGTATCATATGTGACTGGTACCCTGCTCATTTTTGCCCAGCAGACAATTTTCAAGCCATATTTTCTGCTGGCAAAGTAGCTCTCTGAAATTGTGCCCTGTTAGGTAGTCCACAGTTCACAGCACTGAAGCTGCTGGAGAGATTACTCTTTGTTACCTGTGTGCTGATGTATATTTGATATTTCATTTATTTAAAAAGCTAAATAAAAATATTTTCAAGAACATTCAAAAGAAAGAGCTTGCAATTTCGAGTAAAATTGGTTGTTGAAAATGTTCTAGAAATGTCACCCCCCAGGCACTTTAAATCAATCACATCTGGTGTTCACATCTAGATTTGGACTGCAGCTTTACCGTTTTTTTTCACCCCCATTCCAGAATGGTGTCCACCTACCTAGTCCATCATGGTTACTGTTCAACAGCACAGCGTTTTGCAAGATGTACGGGTCAAACCATCGCAGAGAAGGTAACATCAATCGCAAACAGACAAAGTAAGTCTTGATCATCAAGGGTCCTTTGAGCATACACGATATATAATTGTTTGTTTTGTTGTTGCTATTGTGGTTTTGTTTTTGTTTTTTTTTGGGGGGGGAATGTGACCTCCGGCCGATTTCACAAAGAGCTAAGATTGATCTTAAGCTGTGTATTACTCTTAATTGCTAAGCAAAGTGTGATGTCGCAATACAACTCACTATGGTGATACTCTGACAGCTCATTTTAAGATCAATCTTAGATCATTGTGAAATTGGCCCCTGTTCCCACAAAATGTGTATTATGTTTCTACTTAAAGTTGTTCTGATATCATTGGAGACTTTGCTCCTAATTGAATCAGAAGTTCAAAGTTGAAAGGAAAAATTTCATCTCATGCACGTAATTTGGGGTCAGATCCAAAACATGTCACTCAAAACTGGAAACCGTCAACTGCATTGGCTGGATAAATCTCTTCTGTGTATGACACTTCTTTGAATACTATTGATGGAAAGTTCTTTTAGACAAATGTTTAAAATTACTGATAAAATGTTTTGAAGATTTAAACCCAAAATCCACGCATTTTGATAAATTTCCGTCCCGTCACACGACTGTTTCTTTTGTAATTAAGTGTTTCTTTATCTGCCGAAACAATAAAACTGTGATAGTAACAAGGGCAATAGTTGTACTTTGTATTGGCATGGAAATTGTTGTTTAACCTCTCATTAAAATTTGATGACTATCTCTCAGTATTGTACACAAGGTACAAACATTTTATCATTGCTTCATTCTGTCCACTCACTTATTTTTGTTGTCATGGCAACATCTTTAGGCTAGCCCTAAAGAGAAATGGTGTCAATAACTGAGCACAACTTGAATGGAAGAAACTAATTAGTTTTTTAAAACACTTTTTAAGAAAATATGCTGCTGAATGTTCCTAATTCTCCGCCTTGTCGTGTAGGGGTAGTTTTTGATCTGACCCTCACTTTACAAAAAAGACATAACACAGTAATTATTGGTTGGGTAAAGGCTGTGCACAACATTGAAAAAGCAAAAATATTAATGGTCAAAGATTTGCACATAACTTATTTAGTATTAAAGATATCAAGGTAGAAAAGGTTGAATATCTTTGCTTGAAATGCTATAGTTTTGAGAAATTAGTAAAATAGTTAGTTTTGGTCACGCGAGTCCAAAATTCGATGTTAATTCAATGTACGAGAGTTTTTTCCCCCAACTATTTTCTCTTGACTCCAATACAGACTGAACCTTTCACGAGTTTATATGTATATGTTGGTTCACATAAAGTGATGATACTGGTCTTTGGCAATTACTAATCGGCCCTTCCATTGCAAAAACACCCAACTCAAAAATTGCTGGGTAAATTGAGGGCGCTTTTTCCATTTAAAAGTTTCAAAGGCGTATTGTATGGATGTGAATATAACATTTTCTATCTCGGCCTCTTTTTACAATTTCGAGCTGTTTTTATATACGTGCTTTTCTCAAAATGTCATTTTTGGCTGTTTTGCCACGGAAGGGCTGTAATGTTGTCCACATGGTTTAGGTAACACAATGATATTTGATGGATAAATTATGCCATTGTGAAATGGCGTCATTGCATTGGTCGGCAGTGGTTGGAGTGTGGTTAATAAATTAAGATTTGTCATACTTGTATTGCCCGTATTAACATGGATTGTGTATTGTGATACAGTTATACAGAGGCATGTGTTACACGGTCGCATGGGCGATGCCATTGAAACCACACAGAGACTATACGCAGGCTTGCTAGAACGAAAACCCAATCTGGAATTCATGCTGAAATGTCGCCAGTTTGTGGAAATGGTCAATGGAACAGACAGTGAAATCCGCAGCCTGCGTAACCCCCTGTCTCGGTCCTCCAGTCGGCATGCAAGTCCCGCAATGAGTCCACACCATGACAGTATATCCTTGTCGTCATCATCATCGTCTTCACACCACGGGGAGGTTCAACCACATCAGGGAAGCAGTAGTAGTAGTAGTGTCATACACATTAAGCTAGGGTCAGGCTCGCCCAAGTCACACCATCAGTTAGACCAGGCCAGTACCTCGGACACGAACTCCTTGAACGGCTCCCCCAAGGGACAAGTCATGAACGGGGGACCGGCTAAGGATGTCTCCTCGCATGATAATGAAATAGACATGGATGTGGACTACTCAAACCATCATCACCACCATGAGGACAGGCCCAGGGACGTTGCAACAGCGAATGACAGGAACCTAAGAAACGGGGCGCCGGTTAGTAATGGCAGTGTACCAGTGATGAATGGCTCTTGTCCTGTAGATGACATGGATACAGATGACATTGGTAGGATTGTTTACTTTGATTGATATCAGGCAGTTTGCTTGACATTGCTTTCACCTCTTGGCGTAGAGTTTTTGACGAAACTGTGCTTTGTCAATCATTTAGTATGCGACAATATCGCTTACCAAATAAACTTAAAACCCTGAAAAGAACTGTTTTTTATTGTTGCACAGGTTCCATGCCCAAAGCCTTTGCATTGTTTACCCTGGAAATTTCCCAACCAACCAATATAGGGACATAATTCTTTTGCCCCATATTCTTCTCTTTTGTTAAATTTTCCATGTGACCGGCTACAGCTGAAAGGCTGCCAGTTGCCTGATAACAGTGTAGCAGCAAAAACAGCAAGTTGGTCTAGTTTCCAGAACTAAGTAGGAACCTACATGTATTTGTAATCTTGGGGTTCAAATTGTTTGGTTTGTGAGTTATATAAAAAAAACACTGCACTGTAAAGAACGGGTTGACACTGTTTTAAATTTTGTTTAATTTATCTAATTTGCATCTAAAGGAAACTAGGTTGTGCAGCTAAATGAGTCATCCAGTTACAATTAAGAAATTAATAAGTGGAGTTCGCCAAAAAGTATGTAACGGGAAAAATATGCATTAATATGCAAATTAATTTGTAGTACGTTATTCTTGCTTTGCATTCATTAACATAAATGTTTTTGACCACTACCCAGTCATAGAGCCAAGAAGCACAAAACGGCAGTTGTGCGGGGGTAACGTGGCGGCAATAGAACGCATGTTGTCCTTCGGCAGAGAACTGCAGGCCATGTACGACAGGCTCTGTAGAGAAGTTGGAAGAAGTGATACGAACCAGAAAGCATTACAGGTAGGTATCATGGACAGTTTTCTTAAAACCGTGAGTACTCCAGCCTGGACAAGGTGGGGAGCAATAAAATAATGATGCCACCTGAGAAGGATCTAGTGGTTTATGATAACATTGTAGTACAAAGCCATCAGTATAATGAAGAGATTCGTTTGCCGCTGCGTTTGGCAGATTCATGTGTTTTACCACAGTGTGAAACTTTGAGGTGCTGCATGTAGGTGGCACAAACTCAATGGTTCATGTTCTGTTAGCAGTAATTCTGAGCAATTGTTCAAATTCAAGATCTATGAATTAGTCTGCTACCCTCTAGTGACTTTAGAATGGGGTTGCTGCCCACTAGTGACTTCAGAATTAGTTTGCTTCCACCTTGTGACTTCAAAAGTTATTATTGGAAATAACTTGTGTTTCCCTTATTTGCCAGGATGCATTCAGCCTGCTAGCGTATTCTGATCCATGGAGTAGTCCTGTTGGTTACCAGTTAGACCCGGTACTCAGAGAGCCTGTGTGTGCTGCCCTCAATAGTGCCATCCTAGGTAAGTCACTTCACCTCTGGATTAAAGTTTCATAATGGAATGTGCTAGTGTTGTGTGAATGGCATTCTGCACTAATGCTAAAATTACAAGCTAAATACCGGGATCTCAGACAGCATGTCAAGTTTCATGAACATACGCACACGCGCATATCCAAGATTTATGTTTACAGTTACACGCGTGTACTGACTGTACTACTAGTGGGGTTTGGAGCGCAGATGATGCAGTGATCGTGTAAGTGGTGGAATTTTGTCTGACAGCTGGGTGTTTTGCACAAAAGTGAAGTTATTCATTTTTTTATGGACTTTGGTTTAATCCATGAAGGAAAAAGGAAATGCCTTAATGGGTCTCATCATTCAAATATTTATAAGACTGAGTCTATAATCAGAAGAATAAGTATTATTTTACAAAGACGTGGGTGGCATGAGTGGTTAGTGGGTTAAGCGTACACATCTCACCGCTGTGGCCCTGGTTTGATTCCTGACTAGGGCCCTATGTGAGTGGAGTTGTCGTCCTCTCTCCTATGCCACTAGGATATTTTTCTGGGTCCACCGTTTGTCCTCCCTAAAAAATTTCGATTTCTGGCTCTGCTCCATGGTCATATGAGTCAATGAAGCTGGCTGCCTTAGGCACTCTTGCATGCCTGTGGTTCACGTAGCCGCGTCCAGCTTTTCATCTGTAAGGGATGGTTAGCCTCCCAAATTGTTATTACCATGTACAGCTCGATTCATAAACATGCTCAAGAGATTGCCGCTTTGGTTATCAGCAGTGGCCAGTTAAAACATTGCATGACTGCCCTTCACCCCCACCATAAGATGACACATGTATGCATTCTTGAACTTGATTAATTCTTTACTTTTGTTTTCCTTTGTCCTGTTCAACAGAGTATCAGAATATGCCGAAGCACCCACTGTTGGAGTTGGCCATCGGACACACCATGGAGACCATGAAACTCATGTCCAAATATGGCCCTGGCTCATGTGCCTTCACTAGCGTACAAAGTTATATCCACTAACGACACGCTAGCTGGTACCCCGCTCAAAGTTTGAGAAGGAACTTCTTCATCCAACTCTTTATAATTTTTTTTTTCAGTGGAGTTACAGGGAGGCATTCCTTGACAAATTTGAATGTACATACATGCTGTCTCTAATAGGCTGGATATAGGACTAGGAGTCAAATTATGCACTGCAACAGTATGGGGCCAGAGTTTAAGGGTAAGGGTCCAGGGGGGGGTAACTATCTCACCATGACATGTGCTTTTCACTTTTGCCTTTACCTGTCTGGCTGCAACATTTCTTTAAAGTTGGCTTGATCATTTGGGACGATATTAGAAACAATGTACACAACATAATTATTGAACAACTGCCGCATCAATTGTTTATGTCCCAATTGCAAAGGAGGATTTTTGTTTTACTTTTTTAAACTTTCAAATTTAGTATTGCTTATTCAGCAATGACACCAAGACTGTCATGAGATTGGGTCTGTTAAGTATTGCTTGCTCAGCAATGACACCAAGACTGTCATGAGATTTGGTCTGTTGAGTATTGCTTGCTCAGCAATGACACCAAGACTGTCATGAGTTGGG
>CM021529.1:21222745-21236307 GCA_010994315.2 Pisaster ochraceus
AGACTTGCTCGCCCGTCCCCCCTACTTTTCAGTAGCGATCGACGCCCTTGCCTGTACCAAGTTTTAAAAAAAATAACTTTACAAAATAAAAAAACTTTTTACAAGTTTTTAAAGTAATTTCTGGTAGAGTATTTCAATAGTCAGAAGACACTTTTGTTGTAAGGTTGGTGAAATCATGGTGCATATCACTGCCACGCCTTTGGTCATATTCCCTGGATCCAGTAACAGTAATGGGAGCAAATAGTCATTGTACAAAAAGGAACCAGACTATTTTTCCTTCCATCTTCGATTTGATAACACTGATTTAAATGGGAGAAAATCAAGATGGCCGCACTATGATAAAGGCCTTGTTTTGGCCTACTTGAGTCTATTTGGTAAACTTGTCTCCCCCAAACAAAGAATAGCTTTGAAGCTTGTGTAAAGAATGCCATTTTACTAGGAAACTGTTGAGTGCAATTTTTTTTTCTCAGTTGATTGTTATACTTGTTCAACCATGGAGCTAACGAAGGACATTATAATGTCATCTTGCTGGGGTGATTTTTTGTTGTTTTTATTAATTTTTTTACATTACATTGTACGCACTACACCTCAAAAGTATTTGATGAAAAGCTGTTAATTGATGTTTCTGTTCTCATGAGATGTTGCATCTTTGTTTGTATGGAACAAACATTATGGTTTATGCTGCATCAATTAAGCCCTTCATTCCACACTTCTTGCTCCAATTAAGTGCCCTACATGAACAAGTGATCATCATTATATGACATGCTGTACTCTGTGGGGATGGTGTGACATTTGTTTCTACAATTGGTTTACCAAATCAGGTACCTAACTAAATGTCAAGCCAGTGAAAATGGCAGTGACATCGGAAACAAGTTAATATTTCTTGAAACGATTACCTCCTCCTCAGAGAAATTGTGGCCAGTCTGCCTGAAAAGGCATCTTCTGTCCGCATGTGAAACATATCAGGAAACAAATAATTTTTATTTAGGAACCCTTTTCTTCTCAAAAATGTGGTCAACTATTTTGATGACGCATCCGAAGACAAATGTTGTATTGTCCATTTGATTCGTATCCTTCCAAAACAGCTCAGAAATAAAGATAAACAAAAACAAATGGTTATGATCAGTTAACCATTACAAACTGGTGGCCATTGTTTTTCTACAGGGATGGCACAGTGGTTTTATGCCCTTCCCCAACAAAAACCTTTGTGGTTTTTTAAAATTGTGTTTAGCAAGTGTAGATCTTAAGCTGACTTTGTCACTAAGGGTCAGACTAATCAAGTACCCCTGGTATCCTCCGTGGCGGAAAGGGGTTGCATTTTGGGGTTGAAGTAAATGTATATATCCCATTTTGGTAATGTATATCCCATTTGGGATGTGCAATCCCTTTTGGGAGTTTGTCCGATTTGTGATATGTTTATCACATTTGTGATATATATGTCCTATTTGGGATATGTATTACCCATTTGGGATATGAATAGCCCATTTGGGATATGAATAGCCCATTTGGGATATGTATGTCCCATTTGGGATATGTATGTCCTATTTGGGATATGCATGTCCCATTTGGGATATGTATGACCCATTTGGGATATGTATATCCCATTTGGGATATGTATATCCCATTTGGGATATGTATATCCCATTTGGGATATGTATGACCCATTTGGGATATGTATGACCCATTTGGGATATGAATAACCAATTTGGGATATGAATAGCCCATTCTGGATATGTTTATCCCATTTGGGAATTGAGATATGTGTATATTCCATTTAGGATACGTATATCTTGGTTCGGATATTCTATGTGGGATACACATACTCCCATTTAGGATATGTATATCCCATTTGGGATATTTTATTGGGGATATAATACCCCCACTGTGCGATAACTTGGTTTAACTACAGGCAGCGCTGCGAGCACAATCAAACCATATGAGTTTGTGATGCATTAAATACAACTGCTGAATTTGACAATTGGAAAAAAAAAAACACAAAAATTGCAATTGAACTTTTTTTAAAAACCCACTTTGTTTAAGATCAGTTAAAATACCGCAGAAGTAATGTTTTGTTATTTGTATATTTATAAATTTCTGAGTAGATTAGATCTTTTAAATTAATTCTTTGACATACTGGTATACATGTACAGATGTATGTGATGAGTACAATTCTATCCCACGTTGACAAGATCATACAATAATTCTTTATTGTGACTTTTACTCTACAAACAGCAACCACTCTCAGCAGCAGATTTTTAAGAAAACTTCAAAAAAATAAAAAATAATCAAGATAGATCACCCCAATGTATTACTTTTCTGTGTTTATTGTTTTGCTGTGGATGTTGTTAAATTAGTAATTAAATACAAATTCTTTGTTGTGCTGTTCATTGCCAAGCTGTCGGCAGAAATTTTTTAAAGGTAAATTAAATAAAACATAACAAAATTATTTATTTTTTTTGGTAGGAGTATGAGTTTCTTGAAAATGTAATATGAACACTTTTATTTTGGACTGATGTACAACGGCTAGTAGAGAGTCTTTCTAAACTCTGTCATAACTGATCCATAATTGGGAGGTTGTTGTTTATCATGTTCAAAAGTGTGATGTAATCCCACTGTAAAGCCATGCCCACTTCACTCAAACTGGCTCTACTGATTACCAGAAGCCCGTAGGAGTTGCAATGAGCTAGTTATTCTTTGGTGATTTATGCAACAACAGTTTCTTAATTGGACTTGGCTTTGACGTACGTTCTTCACAGAATTAACAACTTCTAGCACAAGCAATGCTCTTGAATGATGAAGTGGGTGGGTTTTTGTTTGTTTGTTTGTGTTTTGGGGTGCTTTGTTGAGCAAGTTTGTCATTTGCATTGGAACAAACCTCATACTAAATGAACAAACATGAAACGCATTTTCCATCATCATTTTTGGGTGCATGGTTTACCGCTGTATGCAAATATACAGAATAGTATTATACTGTGTGTCAAGTTTGCTTGAAGATAAATTTTGTATCACAAGCGCACTCGTGGAATGCGAAAAAATATAGTGCGTCTGCGTCCCATATCAAGTCATGTTGGCATGTTGCATTTTAATTGGTCGTCCATCTTTGGTAATTTTGCCACGATTTGAAGTGGAAGGCACAATTTGTAGTAACGACCATCTCCAAGAAACTGTCCATTTGACTATGAACAGACCCCCTTGCATATGATGTTACAAGCCCAACAGTCCCCTCCCTGAGGTCAGTCAAGAGCTATCATTGGCTGAGAGTCGTGCGCAGCGGGTATTTGTTTCCATTGTTTGATATCAAAGATGGCAGCCAATGCAAGGGGTCTATAGTCAGGAGAAAATGAGTTTTTGCCGAATGATATTTTTAAATTATCAGATAGCTATTTTCTTTTAGTCAAAGAAGTTTTCAAACTTTCGTTTGAGACACTGAAGAAATGAAAACAAGCCAATGAGTAGTAGTAGTTAATTAAACCTCCGGTAGATTGTGGAGCCAACCATCCAGAAACATAACATGCTTCACCGATCATGCATGGTTTTGTACACCTTGACCAGATGGTAAAGCTATTCTGTTGGTAAGTCTCTGAATTGGAGCTGAAGGGCAGTGTAAACAAATGTTAAAGGGAACACCGCCTTCGGATAAAGGGCGATAAAAGTGTTTGTTATGAAATGAATATGGTTGTGGAATGATGTTTTAAAAGTAGAATATAATGACTCACACAAATATCCCTCCAAATTGTGTGGTTTTTCTTTTACTTTGTGAACTTTGTGAACGGTCCGTAATTTTGTGGAGTCAAAAATTGGTTCAAAAAATGAAAACCACTCAAATTGGAGGGATATTTGTGTGAATCATTTATTCTACTTTTTAAACATATTTCCAACCATATTCATTTCATAGCAAACACTTTAATAGCCCAAACCGCCCAAACCGAAGGCATTGTTACCCTTTAATGAATATGTATGTATACCATTTGTTTACTTCGCACTTCTGGCTCTAAAATGTCATCACTTGCCAAGAGGATAAAGTGTGTACAAAGCTACGGGCACAGAAGTGAATTTTTGAATGGTTTCAGTTGGAGGGTGAAGAGGGATGAGTTGATTGTTGAGACATGTATAACGCAATTTGCATGCTACTACATTACACATTTCATACTCTAAGTTACTTTTTTCTTTCTTTTTTCAATATGAGACAGCATCGTTCGCATTTTCTGAGAAAACATCAATCTTTTGGTCTTTCGACTTTGAATCTGGCGATGCAACTTTAATCATGCTGCCACAATTTATCTCATATTCCTTGAGTGTAATACTAATAGTGATAAACTGATTCCCATCATACCGAAAAGTTATCAGACTTTTTGGGTCCCCCCAATCTCTTTTTGGTTTCGGTTGATTTGAGCGGGAGTAAAACAAGATGGCTGTCATTCATTAATTCACTACCATCATGACTTGATGAGTAATGCCCATCTGTCTCTATCAATCGTAGTGTTAGAGAGAGGTAGACCAGCGTCAGCCTTGATGGAAGATCATTTCAGTGTCATGGCCTGTATAGAACTCTATTGTTTCAACAATTGCAGAATTTCTCCCCTTTGACAACAGTTTCTATCAAAAACATATTCGTGGTTCTTTTTTGTGGGTTCCTAAAAAATACCTTTTAAACAATCTGAAAATCTGTCATTGGTCGAGATACTTGGTAATTAACAAGATACTAAGACAGCATGATGTTTGTGTTTATTTTCCAGACCAATTTCACAGAGTTGTTAATCATACAACTTTGGTAGCAATAGAAACCTCAGCAATTGAAAAAGTCAATTTTTTTTCGTTCAACCCCAAATTACTTAAAACATTACCCTGTCAGTTTCCCTTGTGGTTTATTACCTAATATTTGAAATAAAGTTGCATTCCCCTTGGGTGATCCCTCTGCTGCCGCTTCCCAGGTTGTATCGTAAACTTGGGTGTGATCCCTGGGTGTACAGCAGTTACATGTTGAATGGTTTCTGACTGGCACCCCTAATTAAAGATACTGACAAAACAGGGATACTGCTAACTTGGGGCTAGATAGCTCCGGAGATCGCGAGATAATCCGGAGGTCGCAGGTTCAAATCCACCCTGTAGTAAATTTTTCTTTGTTCAACCCAAAATTACTTAAAAAGTGAACACACATTGCTTGTGACTGCCTCTGTTCATGTTTGCTTAGGATGTCAATTGTCGTCACCTTTCAAAACTGGGCCCCATTTGAGTGTTACCTATACTAGTGAGCACCAAAGGATTTCAAAAAGATTCTACATAGAAACGTTGGAAAGATTGATTCATTGTACATACTCTACATATTATTAAAAGTTGTGAATAACAGTGTAAATTATAAAAACAATGTCTTCTTTGCTTATAAATAATGGTGAACACTTGCATTGAACAGCGCAATCAGATTTGTATGAGTTGAAGGTATCAGCATTAATTGCACAGAAAAAAAGTATAAGTTCCGATTTTTAATGATTCTTCTTTTTCTGTTAATTGAATATGGATAAAAATGTTGTGTAGAGGTGGGGAAACAAAATTAAAATAAAGTAGCATTTTTTGTCTATTTATTCCCTGACTTTTTAAGAAAAGGATTATGTGATTTTTTGAGAAATATGTAGTGTATACATGGATTTATAAAACATGTATTGATGATGATAAATGAAATAATAAATGCTGCTCATGTGCAGATGAAAATAACTTGGGTGTAATAAGATGTTTTACTTTGTACCCCAGGAATGTTTAGAGGTCCTGCTAGATGTTTGTGTACAGTAGTTTGTTTGGCAGTGGATGTAGCACTGAAGTATTAGGGTTTAAATCTTGGGGCCAATTTCACAAAGAGCTATAAGATTTATATTAATTGCTAAGCAAAGTGTGATGTCACAATACAAATCATCATAGTGATCTTGGCAACCCATCTTTAGGTGAATCTTAGTAGCTGCATGTAGACTGATACCGGACTCTATCACGTTGATAATAATTAAATTAAATACCTTTTCAGAGTCTGATACTAGTTGCAAAAACGTACCGTGTGAGGTTGTCATGACCCCCCCAATGCTGAATGAAAAGGTCATGATGACCTCGCAAGCTATGTCTTTGCAAACAGACTCTGAGTAGGTATCTAATTAATTCATTATGAATCTTGAAGTCGAGCCCTGGCCTGGTTAGTTATGGCATTATTTTGTCAAGTATGATACGTGGCTGTTATAGTGTTTTGCTCAAGCAATTCAAATCATCAACCTGAACCAATGTCCTTGTTTACTTCCAAAATGTTTTAGTGTTGTAGAAAAAACCTGATGATCAAATAAATTGCAACACCTTATACATACATAGACTCTGCTTTGTGACTGGCTGGCAGCTGCATGTACCTACATGTCTATGTTAGTGTATTGTATAAACATTGACTGCTTTTACTTGTGTCATGGTTAAAACTACAACTCTCTCGGTGATCCCCAAACTGCTCCATTTTCCCTCAGCTTTGTCTCGATTCAGGAAAATAGAATACTCTGGGGAGCACCTCTGATCAAGAGTCATAGTTTGAATCATAGCACTCAAAGCAGTAAACATTTGTATGCTATACAAGGCTTTGTGTGCTGATCAGGTCTCAAACTTGAATGCCTGTGAATGGATACATTTTCACACTTGGAACCAAACTTCACTATGAAAACGACTTTATTACAAAGGATGTTAAACAACAGTTGAAAATCATTTACAAGAAATGCACAGAGTAATCCAGTTTTATACATAAAGAGACTCAAGAAAAACACTTCCAGTGTTTAAGTATAAAGCCCGCTCATACTTCTTGCGAATGCAAAGCAAATTGGACGTCTGCATGCCTTTGCAGCTCCTTCGCAATACGAAATTCACTCTTATTCGCGTAAAAGTATGAACCGGGCTTGAAGAAAGTACTCGACTCTGCTTCTAGAAAACAAAATTTCTGACAATCAGCAATCAACTGTACATACATTGTTTTTGTATTTCTGTACAAATATGAACAATAAAATAAATATGTTTACTATTAAACCTCTCAATTTAAGTGGTTGATTGACATCATGTTGATCAATATAACTGACAGGAAACGTGCTTACTTGGCATTTACTTCTCGTCACAAGGTACGAATGACTCTCAGAAAAGTGTGGACAAATCAAGGCCTGATATTTTGCCCTTAGAAAAACAAAGGAAAATGTGATTGAGTACAAGGGCATGAAGGGCTGACATACGATTATGTTTGCTCTACATCTAGACTTTTTAGGCTCGATACTTAACAACATTCTCGCAGAATCTTGTGAGGGCAAAGAAAAAACAACACCATGGATTTCAGATTCCAGAAGGAAGAATATCATGCTTGCTACAAATGGATATCTTTTCCCCTATGAAACTCCCGGGAAAACTAAACAAAAAACAATTAGGGAGAATGTTTTTGTGGAATTCTTGCCTTCTTTCAATTTCAAGTTGAGAATTCAAATTCTTGTATTCTTACCAGTGGAATTCTTGCCAGTGATAATTGTGTTTTAACACAAGGTGATTGCAAAACTACATAGAGGCTTGAGAATCACACTAATTCTCATGATGTGTTGGCTGTTGAACTTGGACTTCGTTCTCCATTTCATGAGGCAGGTCCTATGTATATTACATGTGTCAACCATCCCTGGAGAAGTTACAAGCACTAATTGATAACAAATTTGATTTACTTTGTCAACTTCTGTTCATACTGCAGTGTAGAAACAAATGTTTACAATTGATTACAAACCTATGTCGAGTTCTCCATGATGACTGACATAACAAATTTGGATATTAGTTACACAAAGCTTTTCAACTTTAGGGATTAGAATCACTGCCAACAAAAAGTCTGAAGCTCCAAATTTGAGGAGATATGTTGAAATGATGGCATTTTCACCTTTTGGAAACCCCTGGGGTTTAAATTTCACCAAGCTTTTAGGAACAGTATCATCAGCACTTAGAGAAGTAGATCAAAGAGCAGAATTTCTCTACAATAGCTGATTTTATTCACAAGTCTTAAAAAGTCTAAATTCAGATCTGAAAAAGTCTAACATTTTTTATCTTTGCATTTTAGAGCATTTCAGATTTCTTTGTTCCAATTTTGCCTTCTTTACCACTTCAGCATCTGTCAGCAATTTGTCCAGATCAGCAAATTTTGCTAGTCTGTTACTTTTTGCAAGCCCTTTTATAATGAAAAATAGAGCGGGTAGAAGCATCAGCCTCTTAAAATATCTCTGTCAATTATCAAATGTGATTACGATCTCTAGATAGAAAACACGTCTGTATAAAACACTTCTGTATAAAACGCTTTTGCATATAAAACACTTCTGTATAAAACACTTCTGGTGTTTGCTCATGAATGTCTGTAACTGCTTGCTCAGTCGGGGCATTATTTGTCCCGTCTCTTGTCCTCCATCTCGTATTTTTCGTGGAGTGTTTTCCTGAAGGCGGCTTGGTTCTCCCACAGCTGTGCTGCAGACAGATTCAGGGGACTGTCGTTGTTCGGCTCTGGGTACAAAAAGACAATCAATAAACTCACATGAAATCATAATTTGATAAAACTTGAAGATACTTTCTAAATAACCTTTAGAGAAAATGTTTTCATGTTGCTAATTCAAACCACAAACCAAGAATAAACACCCTTGAGTGATTCAGTCGGATCCTTCCTCACTCTAACAAAATCCAACACCATATGGTAACTCAACAGTAAACACAAACTGTTGAACTCCGGTTATGGTGGTATGCCTGATCCTATTTACAGCATAATAGGTTAAGTCAGTCCTGGTGCAGTCCAACAGAATCCAACAAACCATGATGTTGAAGATTGCTGGGTCAGGGAAGATTAGGGTACACCTCTGAGCATACTTTTATACAGCTGCTTATGCAGAGAATATTGCTTAAATATATAGTCTGCCAACCAAAAACAAGAAGGATACCAGTCACAGATTGTACAATGTACATGTGATAGTGGTATTTTGGCTGGTAACCATAAGCATAATTTTTTGTGTTTAAGCAGCTTGACAATAAAATTGGGCCCAAATCTGTATACTGTGCATGTTTTGATAGATGGGAATTACACATTTTGTATACTTTTGAACAGGATTATCTTGTACCAATTCGCAGCCAAAAAATGTCATGAACTTTGAATTTAAAAAAAAAAAAAAAAAAAAAAAAAAAAGTTTTCCTTGACCTCAAAAAGTGATTTTTTTTGGGTTTCTGAATGATACGTTGCTCCATGAGTGCTTATTCAGGTGTTTGCTCAAGCAAAACTAACTTGTAAAATTTTGTAGTGCAATTTATTTGTCTGCTTGCATGTTTTATTAGCAATATGAGATAGAAACGAAAATACGCTTTCTGATGTAGGAACGTGTGAAGATGTGCTTTTATGACCAATTTAAGATTCTGGAATGAACATCTCACCTGCTAAGAGGCCCTGAATGGAAAGTAGTATTGACCTGACGTCGTAAGACGGTAACCACTGCTCCTTCAAGATGTCGAGACAGATGTTGCCCTCTGTGTCCACGTTGGGGTGGAAACATGGGGTAATGAATTTGACTTTGGGGGCAGCAAAGGAATAGTTCGGTGGAAAGGTCATTGACAGCTTGTAATGCAGTCCTTCATACATCTGTTTAAGTACAAAGAAAAACGATTTTGAGAATTTGATAAGTTGACCATTTCAAAAGGCACTCCTTCAGCTTGTGTGTTGTAACTATTGGATTGTGCACTTCAATTTAATTGCACTAGTCGAAACAGGTTGGACCTCATGGAGGTTGCAAACTCCCACCCTCCATGACTGTCCACTTAGGCATTTCCCTACTGGCATCAAAGACAACCACTCAGGCTGGGATGTTTACCCTTGATCTACAACTATACGCTGTGCACACCATACGCAAGAAGAATCTTGTGCATTCATGTTTTTCACTGCCCATTCAAACTGACACGATTGATGGGGCCCACGCCACCTATAGTAATTTTGTCTTGGTTGCCTAAAGTTCCCACTAATTTCATCACGGTCATGTCACCTCATTGGAAAGATTTTCAAAATGATGCATCAGTTGCACTTTACTGCTTGAAGAATGAGAATGTGCACGTACATCAAAATGAGGCATTCACTGCACAGGGACACCTGCTCCGAAGTCCCCAGTTTTCAAGAGAAAAGTAGGCCTGGAATTTCATCATTGAGAGGACAAGACCATTTTCATTTTTCAAAGGGCACTTCAATTGAAAAATTCTTAAAATCCATTGAAACTTTTGAAGGGGCACCGAGGCCAAGACAAGGGCAAGCAAGAGTGGCCACAGCCTCTGTGTAATTCCAGGCCTGTTACATGACTTTTTCCTTGTTTCAAATGGGTGTGAGGTCTCTGTTGCAATACTTACAGAGTCTGTGCTTCCCTCTACTGTGGCCTTCCATAAGAAGATGTTATCACCATCTGGGAATGCTGAAATGCCTTTGGGTGGATTCATCTAAAGAAATAGCATGATAAAAAATGCACATCAACTTTGAATCAAGTACAATCATCATCGCTTTCAGCAGGGGTGAGAGCCATTGCTGACAAAAAGGTCTGAAACTAAGATCTGAATTTAGAAAGGTACTTTGAAGTAAAGACAATTCCACCTTTTGGTAACCCCTAGAGTTATACTATAGATTTCAAAGAGCTTCTGGGAACTGTAAGTGCTTAAGAAGTAGATCAAAGACTCTAGATTTCTTTATAATTTCTGAAGAAAATGACAGTACTTTTTCCTTTAGATGAACATAAAAAAAAATCTGAATCTAGATAAAAGTCTGAAAATGCTCAACCGTTTCAGAGAAAATGCTTTCAAGCTTCTTGACACTCTTATATTTTGTTTTACACCAGGAACAGTTGACGAAAGACCTTGTCTAGTAAAACATTGGAGATTGCATAATTGCTTACTGATCACGTTCAGGTGTTACAATAAAACTTTGCCCACTTGTTGTTTGGCAGAAATCAGCCACGATATATTCAACTAATCCAAGGGACCAAGTTACTGGACTCAACAAAGCTTTTTTACCTTTGGACATCATCTGCAAAATGTTACAAAAGCTAATTTTTTAAAAAGCATTGGGTCAAGTATCTCAGATTGTATTTATTTACCATAAGTTCCATCAACTCTTGGTGGAGCCTGAAATTGAAAAAAGAAATACTTATATAAAAGTTAAAACAAAACATACATTACAAATACAAACCCCGGGCGATACAAAAGCCATGCCCATGTAATGTTATGACTATAAGAATGTCAGACAACTCTTCCGTTCGGACAACTCGACCGTTCGGACAACTCGGCGGATGGCCAAGACAAGTCGACGGTTGAGCGGCTGACCTCCGTTTCTGACATGTTTACACGAATTTCCTGTATAAATCCTGCGATTCTATAATTTTTGCGCGAACCTCAAGTAAGTATTCCGTTCTCTTTGGCTGGATGCACGGCTGGGAGAGTGACACTCGGGTGTTTAGAGCTCTTTTCGTAGCCCTCTGTTCTCTAGAGGCGTGCATCGCACGCAGCGGACGGATCTCCGCTGTTGCATCTTTACTTTACTTTATTACCACCAACAACTCATAATGAAAATGGTAATGGTAAAAAATAAACAAGTATCAATTATCCGTTCGTAAACCCACCCACCATACCCCACCCCCGGGGGACGCCCGTGCACCCCTTCCTCCCACCAGTGCTGAGCCCCCGTCACGGCCATCCGTCGACTACCCACCATACCCCACCCCCGGGGGACGCCAGTGCACCCCCATCCCCCCACCAGGCCGCTCTTCACCTAACCCGCCATGTGCTGAGCCCCCGTCACGGCCATCCGTCGAGTTGTCTTGACCCCAAGTCGAGTTTTCTGACGGTTGAATAAATCATTCGTCGAGTTGTCCGAACGGTCGAGATGTCTGAACCGTCGAGTTGTCCGAACTGACGAGTTGTCTGGTCTCCGATTATGACATCACCGTATGTAATGTTATCATGAATGAGGCCTATTTTTTTTTATTTAATTGTTTGGTAGAAAAATCAGTTTACCTTTTTCAAATCCTCTAAAAACAAAGCAGACCCAAAAAGTCAAGACAAAAGTATATGGCATATATCAATTATCAATTGTTTGGTAGAAAATTAACTGAACTTTTACAACCCTAAAAACAAAGAAGACAACCAGTCAAGACAAAGAATTTTAAAAAAGGCAAAAACTAAAAAAGGTTAATCTGTTAAGTGTTACTGAGTGTTAGTGTTACTATACTGTTAGTGTTAATACCTCTTTGTCACTTTGTGACAATCTCCCTTTTCGACTGTAGGTTTGGTTGATTCCTTTTGCCTATTGTTTGCTGGAACCGACGTCATAGGATCCACATTCTGTGATGCCATTTCTGAAACGTTTTCCTGAATTTAAGCTAAAAATGTGGTAAAGAAAATATCAACACACTCGAGTTGCAGATCGAGCACGTTCGATTTGCAAGCAGGGCCGTCGTTTTCTTCTTGAAATGCCGGATCGCGCTCTTTGCAGCAAAACACATACATGGACATAGGGCATTTAAAAACGACATTGCTTTTCGAGCGGTATCGCCACTAACCAATCAAAGTAAGGCTTCCAATGCAGTAACCAATCAAATGTTAGTTCTTTTTATGCCCCGCCCTCATTTAGAAATTACAATGAACCCTGGGAAATAAAAATGGCTGCGCCCATGAATAACCTCAATGCCAGGAATTTAATAGTAGTATTTTAAACTGTCACGGTACGGTGGTTGTGCCGAATGTGCCTGTAGTGTAGGAGTGTAAAATAACGAGGTGAAAATCCGTCTGCGTTTCTCTTGAATCTCGCTCAAAAATACTTTTTAAAAATGGCAACTAAAAGAAGAAAAGGAGAACAGGAAGAAACCAAACTTAGTTCAACATCAGCGTGGAAACGAGCGATAGTATCAGGTTCAAAATGGCAGGAAAAGGTAAACCATATTCAGTTCATCACATTTATAATAATTCATAAATAAATAAACGAAACTTGACTTGTCTAGGTAAATACTAATAGGGGGTACCGGTCTACTCACTCGGTCCGAGGTCAACTCGGTCCTAGTCAACTCGGTCCGAAGTATTCTCGGTCCGAAGTCAACTCGGTCCGAGGTCAACTCGGTCCGAGGTCAACTCGGTTTAAACGGAGTTAGCCCCACTTGTGTAGCCGTCCCGAATTCGGGTCATCTCGTACCCAAGTCAACTCGTACCCAAGTCAACTCGTACCCAGGTGAACTCGTACCTAGGTGAACTCGTACCCAAGTCAACTCGTACCCAAGTCAACTCGAACCCAAATTAACTCGTACCCAAGTCAACTCGTACCCAAGTACCAAAATTATAAAATGTATATCGTTCATTTGTATAAATTATCTATTCTATATTGTAATAATTGTGTTCTCTTGTTATTATATGTTGCAGGTAACAAACAAGACTAAGAGAATGACGCAAAAAAAGTCCGGGTTTTTTTTTTAGGAAAAATGCAATTAAAAAACTGCAATTTTTATATATATTTTTTTTTCAGGAAAAAGGTGAAGAAGAAAATGTTT
>CM021529.1:21266185-21291187 GCA_010994315.2 Pisaster ochraceus
TGCTGGGAAAAGATGGCGCGGCGAGATCGATCACCCCTGGGAACGAGGATGAGGATCCACTGAAATATCATCAGAAGTCAGCCATGTTTCAGTAATACCCAGAATGTCAGGTGCAGTAGTTTCTAGAAGCAAACGCAGCTCATTCAGTTTATTTCTGAGACTCCTTGCATTGAAGATCAAACCTGATACATGTTTATTGGATATACCTGGTTGTTGAGTAGCCTCTGGGATGGGCGAATGTGGAACGTTCAAGCCATTTTGATCCTCAGGGCCTGGATTGACATGGATGTCACCACCTAGGATAACCCTCCACGAAAACTGACATGGCACAGTGCAATAGTCGATGTGTAATGTACTTGATTAGCATAGTTAGTGTAGTGCTCAGTCCATCCAGGTAATGCAGCAGTAAGTAGAGGGGTAACATGATACCTTATCACAGTGACACTGATACATGAGTCCACTTGACGAGCCCCAGTGTGTGAGCACACAAATCCCCCAAAATAGTGGAAATAGATGGATGGACGCCATTTTGAATTTCATGGGTGGCTTACCATCAGTTCCAAATCCGTTGACATCCTGGCAAATAGTGCAGATAGAACTACCAGGTGGTAATACAAACGTATAAAAACTACTTGACCAAATACCATGAAAATATTTGGGAAGAACTAGCTTAATAGGGTAAAAAAATCATTTTAAGGCAAAAGCAGTGCTAAAAAAACTCAACCACCATGATAGAGAGCGCCCTCCTTTTTGACCAAGTTGTCATGCATGCTGGAAGATTCTTGTTGCAGAAAGGAAGTTTGTAGAGGTGCTGCCTATTAAAAACTGTCAAGTTTATGGCAGTATGTCTCATAGGAGTATTTATTTTAAAGAATTCTTTTTTTATATAAACCATGGGTGGCTAGTGTGTTAAGCACTTGCCCTGGTTCGATTCTTGACTAAGACCGTGTGTGCGTTGGTTTGTTCCCCTTTACCATGAGGGTTTTTCGCCAGACCCACTGGTTTTCCTCCCTCCGAAAAAATCAAAAACTTTTAACCTCTGGCAGTGCTTTGCAGTCATATATGGTTCGATCTGGCTGGTTGCCAAAGGTGCCTTTACATCTGGTGGCTTGACCAAGTTTTAGTCGCGGCCTTCACAGGTCAGCTTCTCATCTGTGTAAGGACTATTAGCCTCCCAAATTGCTATATTATTACATAAATGTAAGCTGTGCAAAACCAGTGTTGCTTTTTGTTGCAAAGACGCTTTTAAAGATGTTTGACATTTTTGTTTTCCTTTACTTTGTCTTCTCAATAACAGAACATTACTAACGCAAGAAGCCGTAGTCACTGTTAATGGTTTTGGTCTCGCTAGTCATTTAGAAGGACTGGTCACCAAGACAATATCATCCAAATCTGCCTCAGTAAGTACAATTTTTTATCAAAATTTTGTTTTCGCCTTCCTTCCTAAGAATGTACAAAGTCACTCTTTTTGTACATTGTCTATGGACCCAATTCACCTGACATTATCATCACAATAATCCTGGTTGTGCCATTTGGTTAGTGAACGCCCCCGTGTGTTGTACAGTGTAGTGCGCAATTCTGCATTTCAGGCGATGGGGCATTTAAACGCTTACTGTAAATTTTACGTGCAATTTGACTCCCAGAATGGTAAGCGTGGCAGACAGTACGCTGTGTGTGATGTTGGTGCATGGTGGTCAGTAGCATATAGCATGTTAATCACTGATCATCTCACTGTCTAATGCATGGATCTTGTGTAATGTGACCGTCATGTGAATTTGTTATTTTAAGAATGATGGTATCTTTTGTATATTTATCATCATATGTGTTTCTTATACTTTGTTTTTATTTTATATATTTTTTATGTGTGTTAATTTATCTTTATTTTTTATATTTATGAAGAGTCAAATATGCTAAGGCTGTGTGTGATTATAGCAAATTTTCTTGTGTATTTGTTTTTATGTTTAATAATCTCCTAATGAAAATGTTTTATTAACTATTTTTTAATGTATTCCCAATAGGTGACTTAAAGTTTAGAGCCAGCATTCAAACGTAGATTTAGAACTTTCGTTCTTAGTTGTTGTTGCACTGCGCTATGTCACACAATCCAGCAGTGTATGTTTAACAAACACAGCTCGTTACTAATGTCTCAAATTGTTGATATCCCACAGGGTCGCGAAGCAATGGAATGGGTCATCCAGTCAATCAACCAAGAAATGAAGGACTTGGCTTCTCAGGTGAATAAGAGCATGGAGGATATAAAACACAGTATGGAGACACTCAACTACAAGTAAATCAGCCGTAGATCGCCCCTGTTTGGAAGAATATCTTACCCCTCATCTACGCATGTGACTGACTTTGGTGCCTGTACAGTGTATTTATAAACTGCAGCTTGCCCCTCATCTGGGCATATACATTACACGTATTTCTCACTTCTCATTTGTGGATTACATGTCTGGTAACCCAACTCCAACTTGTGGATAACTAATCCTTTCTTTAACCTTCCCAATGGTGCCTATTCTCTGGCATGTGCTTTCTCAGGAATTTCAGTTTTTTTTTTTTCTTGAACCTTGAGCCTTCTTGAAAGAAGTAAAGCCGTCGCCAAAGGGAGAAAGAAATAGTCCACATCGTGTCCAAACCTGTTGTTGTGTATCTCTGGTGACGAGTCTATAAACCTCCCACATTTTCACCATCTGGGAGGTTCTGGGTTTAACACAAGGGGGAACCCAGATCCACAAGCTACTTTTTGGGAAGTTTCACATTCCTGAAATCTCATCACTATGTTCCAAGGATGCTTCAAAATCTCTTAAATGCCATGCACACAGCAGTGAAGTAACACAGGCCATACTTTCCTATCATTGTATTTGTATGTGCTTTCATTGCATTGTATGTGTGATCCACCAGTGCCATAGATTGCCACTGCGGAAGTTGACCAGAGTTGAGAACTTGATCTCTTCTAACAATGGCCCAATCTCCATTGCAATTGAGCACAGCTGGTGGCTCCTCAAGTTAAACACTTTCATTGAAGCATTATGGGCAATGGCTCTACTCTCTACATCAAAATGTTTGTGGCTCAAAATGCCACTGTTGTGGCTTAGTGTGGTATGGGTTGGTTGTCTCGAGAAACAAACTGATGTATAAGGGTTAAAGAGTCACTTTCCCCACCAATCAATAAGTTCTGTACACTTCATGTATGACTTCACCCCTTTCAGCTTTTCATCATCATTGAGTTACTTGACCTACATAGATGAGTGCATGTGCGTAAAATACATCAGTCATTTTGAAGTAACTCAACTCAATTTTCTGCCAAAGGCCAGTCTAGGGAAAAAATGGCAAGAATACATGTCATCTAACATGAAGTGGTGAAGGAATGTTTTGAGATCCTTACCCAATAGTGAACTGCCTTTTTGTGTGTGATTCTTGAAATGGGTGCCTCATTGAATTCCTATAATGTTGTGATCCTTAGGGCTTGCAGGTTTCTGTGGCCTATTAGGTTGGTTTAAGTTTTTTAGGGGTTTGGGGTGTTTTTTGGTTGGTACATGGGTGGGATGAGTGTGAGGTTGGGGTACAAAGCAACATGTTTTTACATAGTTATGGTAAAAATTTAGGTTGTTTATGGTGCTTTGCTTAGGCTTGAAATCCACGTGTTCATCATGCGTTGTGCGTAAAGCACAGTGTGCAATGCTTAAAAATGAGAATACACGCCAAATAACGCACATAATTCCATGCATTTGTATTGTGTACGGCATTATGGGTACAAATTATGCGCATTGCTTGGTGTGTATTTTCATTCTAAATGTTTGCGCATGCGCAATATGCATTACGTACAACGCATGATGGCCACACCGATTTCAGGCCTCATTCTGATTTTGCCAAATGATTGTTTTTCCCCACTGCTGTGGCCTTAACTGTCTTGTTCCCCGAGAGTCCAATGAAAATTACTATGATTTCAATCACCAACATCAAAAGGGTTCAGTCTATTCATGACAATAACCTCATTATGGGGCTGATGTCTGGTGTAGTCAGGAATGTGGTTACTCAGAATGTTTTCCTGATTTCAGCATTTTCTTCAAATCTCCTTAAGCCTTTCAATTTTCTTGAAATAAGTAAAGCAATAATCAAAGGGAGAAAGACATAGTACACAGTGTGCCTGAACCAGTTGTTTTGTATTTCTGGTGATGCACAGAGTCTGTAAACCTCCTGAATTGTAACATCTTGGAGGTGCTTGATCTAGAATTAGGGGAAACCCAAGCCCGCAAACTTTTGTTCATGAATTGTTTACATCCATCCAATCTTATCCCTGTGTAAAGTAAACAAAGCCAAGATGGTTGCTGAGTGATAAATGAATATGGTAGCTCAAACACTGGAGATGTATTCAAATCAAGTTATTAGTGCAGGGCTCGAAATTTGGGGTAAAAACCCACAAGACTGCAGGCCTTGTAGCTCAAAGTATTTACTGGACCAGAATTTTGTTCACAAGACCAGAAATGAAATGAGAATTTAAAAATGCTTACGCAGTTTAACATTTGAACTGTTTGGAATCGAAAAAGCACGAAGAGAAGGTTGATGTCTTTTGTGTTATGGTTAAGTATTTTTAAATTATCACAGAATTGTATTTATTAGATTGAAAGTTGACATCTGAACGCAAACACAAGAAAGTCGGACTTGAGTCTTCCGGCCAGTGTAAAATTCGAGCCCTGTAGTGTAGCACGATTGTATCAATCTACAGAGTCATATATGAGAAATGTACCAATCATGGTTATTGGTCACATTTGCTGTTACAAAATAATGCCACTATGCACAACACATTTGTTGATATATTGACCAACTAAAAGCACTTATTATTGTTATAATTTTTATCCACAAAGGGGTTGGTGGATGAATTGTAAAAAAATATATATATTTGTAAAATTCTTTTGAAGTTTTAAATTTAGAACTTGATGGTTAAACTCCGTGTATTTGTGTTCTGCCGCACAAAAGACCGACTTGAAATCTGTACACATTTAAAAAACAACAACATGATGCTTGATTTGTGCTTCCATTTTTGAGATTCACAATATTGTTTTTGTCTTTCAATGTTTTCACAGTCAAGTTTTTTTTGAAAAGCCACTGGCCAACCCTTTTTATACTCCAAAAACATTTTGTAGTTTTGTGTTTTTGTTTCCTAAGGCTGTTTGTCTTTCAGGCCTGATACTTTACAGTGGCAGTAAAGGCAATCGCTTTCAAGCTACTGGTCATTGCCTTGGTGCCCCTTGAAATGTTCCAGTAAAAATTAAAATTCTCCCTTTTTGAGTTGCCCTTTTGCTAATAAGGAAAAACTGCCTTGCCATCACAAGAAGAAAGTGTCGGGCCTTGGCTCAATTTCACAAAGAGCTAAGATTGATTTTAAGACGTGTATCAATTTCAGTTGCTTAGCAAAGTGTGATGTCACATTACAAATCACCAATGGGATATTGACAAATCATCTTCAGATGAATCATAGTGCTTTGTGAAATCGAGCCCTGGCTTTGTTTCTTAAAATGCAAATAAACCCGAAGATCTGGAGACATTTGAAATGTACCAGTTAACTCTCCGTGACACCATCGCTTACTTATTGAGTAACAGTTTTTAATTAAAAAGTAATTACTCCGCCATTTTTTCTCTCCAAAATATCTAAAAAAAGTACAAGTTCTACAACTGAACCTAGCCAAATAGCATGCCAAATGTCTTATCACTACCCGGGGTTTGTTTTTAACTAACACAATCCAACATTGACCCGCTCTCCAGGAATTCCCATAGGAATTGTACAGTAATTACTCAGCCTTGCTAAGTTGTGTAAACAAAGGGCGTTAGTCAAAGAAATGGTTGATTCAGCAGAAAGAGACATGTGGGCTCATCTCGAAATGCAGTTTTGCTTGAAATGATTTTATTTAGTCAAAAGGGTCTATATCTAATGCTGTGGCTGATTCAAAAGTGATTGGGTGATTTACAAGTGGTTTGGTTCTTCACAGAATGTATTACACGCTAAAATCTAACCGTTACTCAACAAGTAAGGCATGGCGAAATGGTGTGATTTGTTTTTGATGGTGTCACGAAGAGTTAACCTTGGATATATCCCTTGATTTTCAAGTTGATTTTGTACGTAATATTTGCATGTTTATTATTTTGTTCCAGCAGTACCAGCTTTATTTACACATCATTTACTGAAAAATTTTGCATTTTTGTTTGTGACCTGTAAACCTATGATTTATAAGAACAAATCCTGGTTTTTATCCTTAAAGACAAGTGGCTAGGGTAAAACACCAATAAATATTGAATGTTTCAAAATGTTACTGCAACGGACATTAATGAATACATGAAAGTAGGGCGTAAACCAAGAAGTTGGATGATGGCCATAGAAATGTGACCTCTGGATTCTTAGTAATTGTTATTTATAATGGCAGTAGATTTGAATATCTGGAACACATGTACAATGCCTTGCTTAGTCACAAGTTACCACTTAAATTTGAAATTCTCAGACAGTTGCTATGTCAAATGGTTCGGTGCAGCTTTTTGTACAGCTACCTCCAGATGAGCAAACCCTGGTACCATTGTGCCATACACATTCATGCAGAATTGTGTATAGGTGTCTCCTACGTAACTACGCAAAAGCTTGCCCGAATCATGTGACATGGCAACTGTCTCTGTAGTCTGAGGACATTTAGCGCACTAATCTCAAAAAGATAATCAAAAAGAAAATCTCAGAACTGAAGATGTTGCTGGAAAACATATCAGAAACTAGAATAATTTTTATTGGCAAAACACACAAAAGGAAAACATCTCCAGGCGACCACATGGTTGCTTATGAAAAGTATATTGTATATATTTGAGTTTGATTTTTAATATTAGATTTCAATAGTTAAGCATTTATTTCGATTTTATGTAAGGTAATTTTTAAAACAATTAATTTTATTTTAACATACTCTCATTGAGGGTAGGTAGGTAACCACAGCAACAATCTCCCCCTTTAATGAAATGAGCTTTGAATAAAACTGTTTAAAAAAAAAATCCATTATTCTGACAAAAGGTAGAAAATTAAAGAGAAGCGCTACAAACAATCTTCAAGACGTAACCATATCCACTGATGTACAGGCGATGTCTCAACAAAACATGACCGAATAGTCTTCAGGGCCCAGTTTCATACAGCTGCTTAAGCAGATAACTTTTCTTTAAAATGTTTAGCAAAAATAAGCAGGATACCAGTCAAAGATTGTGCATGTGACATGGCATTTTAGCTGGTAACCTATTCCAGTAAGCATAATTTAGTTGTGCTTAGCTACTTTTTGTGCTGGAGCAGCTCTATGAAATTGGGCCCTGGACTTTATGTGTAAATTTAAATCTTATTTTAGTTTGTAATGGGGTTTGGTACAACCGGGCAGGTCAAGAAGCACCTCCTCAAAATCTCTGAAAGTTATTTTGTGAAAAGAAGCAAACTATTCTTTGGAGAGTTTTAAACATGATGCTTCTGCAAACCTTTTCCTCCAGAGTAAGACTTATTTAGTTGAGCTGAATGTACTTTGTTTCCCAGTTGACCAAAATTGTTAAGTACGGTAGGCAGGGTTGTGGTTTTGATGATAAAGTATGGAATTTGGTACACGGTCCAAGTATGTCATGAAAGAAATATTTGGCTATTTGTTCTTTGCACGGATCCGCCATGTGCGTGTAGAACCTCAACTTCATGCATCATATGTACTGTATTTATGTATATGTTTCGATGAAAGTGTCTTTACACTACCGTGACAATACACAGCGATGTAATGCTTACTATTCACTGCTGTCCCCAATTCAAGGCTCTACACCCAAATGGCTGACCATGCAAGGGGCGAATAGGGCCATCAGAAGAAATACTGATAGAATAACAAGCAATTTTAAACATTTCGAAATGGCTCACATTGCTGTTATTCTACCAATATATTTTCAAAGGACAATTCAGCGATGGCCCTCTAGCCAAGTCTCTTTCTCATGAAGTACTCTGACTGTCTGCCAAATGCCATGCCTGTATCACCAAATGCACAGTTCCCCCAAACTTTCCCCTCTACCCCATGGTAGGAACTCTTGTAAAGAAATTTGTATTCTTGAATTGACGTTTGTTTTTTGTTTTTCAAATACTCTCAAAGTTATTCTGAACAGTGAACACCCAGAAGTTTGATCAATTCATGTTGGTTTTTTGATTGAAAAGTTAACAATGTTATCGGTTGATTTGTAAATTAAGCAAATTAAGTCCAATGGATATTGTATTGTATTTTTTTATTAAAAATAAAGTCAATTCGTCTGCAAGCTATACACCAACCAAAATATTTTTTCTGTGTTTAAAACATGTACTCAAAAAGGGGCTTTAGGTTCTTGGAGGGCTTTTTGTAATTTGGCAATGGAGTTCAGTTGTTAAAAGAATATTTAATATTTAAACTTTATTTGTACTTTTTGCTGGTTTTGGGGAGAATAAAGTTGCAGTGAGTTTTGAGGTTTTTGCAATAAGTAGTTCTTTGGATTTACTTTTGTGTCTCAGTGTAAAATTTTAGGGGGGCACAAGGTGGTGCACCATTTTTTTTTTTTTTTTTTTTTTTTTTGGGGGGGGGGCATTCCTGGCCAATTAAAACTCTAGTTTCCATTTGAATTTCCCTTTAACGAGCCTTTGTAGCATTCTTGTTATTTAATCTACTATTTTTTATAAGATAATCTGACATGAGTGTAAAAATGTAAACAGAAAAAATAGTTATCAAAACATTGAAATTCTCACATTGAAGCTTTATAGAAATGGAATATTGTATTCTGACAATTTTGAATCTCAAAAGTCAATTTCAAATGTGGTCCCCTGCCCCCCTCACTTGTTGGATCAAGGTAATTAGGGCAACTGTTTCATAGAGTGTGCACAACATAGGTATGATGGAAAACATACATTTTTACGGATTCGCACACAACTTGCATGGTAAAAAAGATGGTAATGAACATTGAAAACTTCTGTGGAAATGTCTTTGCCAATTAAGGCCATAGCTTTTGAGAAATGAGTTAATAGTTTAAGAATTTATATCACAATTCCAACACTGAAGTTTGAAAACACACTATTCTTTTTCTTCTTCATTTTCACTATGATGAGTTTGAGTTTGCAGATTGGTCCTTACTCTTCATCACGATTACCTACATTGATCACATGATGCTTACAGAAGTGTCTGAATCTCATGTGGTGCTCAATATGTCGCATGGCCCATCCAATTTCAGAGCTGCTTAACAGCCGATTTTTTGCTTACTGTGCAAGTTTCCAATTCATAGCGCTGCTAACAGTAAGCACACGAAAAGGCATGCTCACCTTCCGGTGCGCCTTACTGTGTGAAAATGAATGACATAACAATGCAAATCCATGGTGAACGCTCTAGGTGACCGCCTAATTTTCTTGCTAACCTGTGAAATACGCTATAATTAGCGCGAAAATTTGCTTACCGTTAAGCAGCTCAATGAAATTGGGCCCAGAGCTTGAGTCCAGTGCCCTTGACCGCTCAGCCACAACATGCTATGTATCTCCTACGTATATGATAATCAAACAAGCTAACGCAACAGAGTAATAAATGTTATAAAGACACTGGGGCTTAGGTTAACTTGAGTTTCCATAAAGTTTATTAGAAAATCTGTTGTAAGTGCAAACCACAAAAACTTTCAGCAGGATACGCAAATGTAACAATAAGTCCTGTACAGTGTTTCTTTTTAAAATAAGTACATTTTATCAACACATTTATGACATGTTCAGAATAAAACATTGCACCGCTCACAGAAGAAGAAAAAATCGTTAGTTGGTTTAAAACAATTTATTTAAAACAAAATACGTTCACAGACTATAATTGCCCAAAATTTTGTTTAAAAATATCTGTTGTACTATAGTTAAGCTTTCAGTCAGAAGAGCACGCTGTGTTTCTCTGGTAAAAAAATGTAAATTGTTAAAAAAAAAGCATCCAATTTAGTAACATTTCTTTGAGCATCATTTGCAGATTGACGCGATCGTTCATGACGTTCTATGTGATAACTTTCTTTTTGTACATCCTGTGACGAAAGCATGTTTGCATTTGGTAAATAACGCTTGTATCAAACAAGATAAATTGTGAAACTTTCAGACCACTTCACAATGCCAGTACCTTCGCCCCCCCCCATTTTTGTGAAATCAACTTGCATATTTGTGCATGAATCACTGGAAAATCCAAGACTCACATTAACTTAGAAAATACAACGTGTCAGGTTAAAGAACAATCAAGTGCAGTGGCTACATGTAACTATGCCTAATTCAAGTGTGATGTGTGATGGAAATTTTCACCAAAATATATTGATTTGTGAACAGATACATGTAATGTACATCCCCTGAAGAGATCCAGAGGAACATAGATAGTTCCCAATAGATGCCATCTTTACGGGCAAATTGCATTTTGGCCTGCAGACGCGTCAAGCGCTCAAATTATTAACGCAGCTGAGCTGTTTACTAACCAATCATGCGATGAGTTTTGTGAGATGTGCGCAGTTCTCACGCGAAATGCATGACTGTGTGTTCAAAATTGCCCGTAAAGATGGCCGATTTACATCATATTGCAACCTATCTATTGTATTTTTTTTAACAGTATCCCTTTAGTGCCTGACATGTACACATGAAGACACGTTCATTTGGTTCTAAAAGCCTGTATAATTTTTCTAAAAATAATTGTAATTCTGGCATTTACTTCAAATACTTGTTGGCATAAATTGTGATAATTACAGACAAATTCACGAAGACTGTACAAAATTAATTTCAAATTTAATCGTCGCGTTACAATCAGTCCACATAATTATTATATGGACATTAGGCTAGTAAGGGTTCATGATATAGTAATTTCAAATTGAGTGAATTAGGAATTGTCAAAATATTAATTATGTTCAGAGGATTCAACTCATATATGAACACATTTTCTGACTCAAGTTGAATTTAAACCAGATATAGCCTATATAATGCCCAATTTATGTATCCTTACTTCATCTTGAATTACTAAAACAACCATATTTTGTAATAGAATTCACATGTATGTAGACGCTTTGTAACACGATAATTAAATTTGCATCTTGTTTCTTTCATTTTGCAATTAGTAAGCTAAAAATTACCAATAATACCAGTGGTGTTCACAAAAGTAGGAATGTGGTACTCTTAGACACTAAACGTTTAGTATCTATTTTCTGTTACACATTTTTGTGCACCAATTGACACCTTGTACGAGTGTCGCAGGCAGCTACTGTTTGTCACACTTTGGGAGTCAAATTGCACATAAAAACTATGGTAATTGTGTAAAACACCACACATCCTAAAATACACACTACACTGTATAATACACACAGAGACATTGACTCCCAAAATGGTGCAATTACCAAGATTGTTGTGATGACAATGTCAGGTATATTGGGTCAATACAACTTTTAGGTTTTTATTGGATTCCTTTTTAACTCTTTCAGTGCCCGTTATTTTTTACGTTTGAACCTACAATGCCCAGCTTTTTCCAAATTCTATTTTTGAAAAAAAGAGAGTTTTTTTCACCAAACAAAGTATATCTTGCTGGTTTGTTTTGCCTTGGTACATCCCAAAGTCAGAATTATTTTGAGTGATAATGCCCTCTCGTGAAAACATGTATATTATGGGACGTACATATACGATTGACAACACTTATTGAGTACAAAAAATAGATCGTACATGTACGATAATGGCATCTTTAAAGCACATAAAATAGATCGTACACGTACGACCTTGGCACTGAAAGAGTTTAAAAAACATGAAACTTCAGCAAATTCTCAGGGTTTCCAAAACTTGTATTAGCTATAAGTAATGTGACTTTTCAAAACCACCACAATATTATTTTAAACATAAGTTGATAAAAGTTGTTGTTTCCTTCTCATTCAAAGGCAGTGTCAGCAGCAGCAATAGCACACAAAACAGTTTTTAAAAAGTTAGAATTACAATACGGTCTTTAAACCATGCGTGAGTTATTAATAGGATAATTCATAAAAATTGTCCCGGTCAATTTCAGCAACAACTAATACAATTTCATTTAAATGCATTCAAAATCACGCATTTTGGCCTTGTTTGATCAAACCTGTTTAGCTACTATATTGCATTCAATTTCGTGTTCGCGCACACATGATTGTGTTCTTCTGATTCAGGTTCATTTCAATCAATTCCAATTTTATTTCATGTGCTGGAATTCAAGTTGAGAAGATTTTATTTTCACTATTGTCCAGTTGAATTTCTACTACTATTTTACAATTGATGGAAATGAATTGTTGATCAGCCTCTTGCTTCCAGGCTTTTACACAAAAAAATGATCTTTGCCACCCAATGGATTGGAATGATTTTACTTGACCAGTGAACAACGAACTGTTCAAACTGAATTAATCCTTTTTACTGTTGAATGCTGAAATTTAATGAGCTGTGTGCTAAATTAATGTGTTTTTGTTGAAATTGGCCGGGAAAACCTACAGTACAAAAATTATCTGTTTAAACGAGTAAAAAATAAAGATTATTTGTTTTTAAAAATGTTATTTATTTTTAAGAAACTGAGCGGCAATGTGGGTGGCATATAAGCTTTACTACACTGTCATTAAAATGAATTGCTGACTCGTTGTCTTATCTGTGTAAAAATCTTTTTTTTTCAACAATTGTTTTATATAAATGAAACAGGGCCATGTCTTGTACCCATATTTTTGTGCTTAAATTAAAAAATCTTTCATAGCCTGATACATCATTGTTTTCCAGAAAAATTCGTTCACTCCCATCTTCTAGTTATTTGTAAAAATTTCATCCCACTTTGGTGTTTATGTTTCTTAGAAAATGTTTGATATTAATTTTTTTTTTTGGGCAGGGATTTTGTGCGCATTAGTGCTCGGCAAAGCAAACGGAGTCACTGCACTTCGGAGACATTTCTAGGATGTGGTAACTGTTCAGGACAAGCAATTGGTATAAAATTTCTGGCCTTTGTAAAAAGACTCTGCTCGGGTCAAACAAGAGGTCACTAAATAACCATTGTTTGCATGTATAGACCAACTTGTACACAGTATTGAATGCACGCCGTGCAGCCAATGCTGGGATGCTGGCAGCACAATATTTTGTACACAAAGGCATGGGGACACTGTTGTCTTTTTAACAACTTTATGCCAATGTCTTCCCCAATGATTTATACAATTCCCCAGACCGGACAGCATAACATAATGATGTAGAACATATATATTAAATATTTCCAACCAAACAGAAAGTGAATACTGAAATGTTGACAAAAAAAAAAACATTTCAAAACTGACCATGCAATTTTCCGACTGTTCTGTGCAGTTTTCAGCATTCAATGTGTGTTTAGTTGCAAATACTTATGGTCAGTGCTTTATCGTTACGCCATGCTGTCCTGTCAGGGAAGTTGTGTAAATCATTAAGGGAGACACTCAATTTGCACAAAATGTAGAATGCCAGCATCCCAGCAATGGTTAGTTAGCCACCATTTACAAATAATTTAATATTTGTGATTTAATCTACACTGATGTATGTTAACCACTGCATCAGTCCCCCCCCCCCAGCACTGTGGGGAAAATCCACAGGCATCTCAGGTGAGACCTGTACCCACAACCTCTGCCATTCTGGAGCAGATATCATGCCACACCACACCACTGAGCTTGCCTGGTAGCTAAGAGGCCAACCCGAGTAATATTCCTGTGTTTTTGTTGTTGCTTGTCCTCGGGAGTTGAGGAAAGTATGATACTAAACACACATCTGTGTAATGTGGTAAAACACAATACATTATCCCCAATGCAAAAATCAACACACTATTAAATACAAATTGCTTGTTTACTTTTTTGGATCTTTACCAATCGTATCTCATACCTTTTTAAGTAATATTACAAGACCTATTGCAATTATTGAATTGCATTTAGTGTAACAGCACTGTTACCCTGAGTGATGCTATCTGGGGCTTTTTACCAAACCTCAGCTTCAAGGCTCCATCTCCATCTCCGGGCTTTGTTTGATTTACAAAATGTTCACTGCTCTAAAATAGGTGATGGAGCCAAAGCCGGAGAAGAAGCCCAAGCCGGGAATTTGGAAAGACCCCTTGTGTAAACAACACAATATTAATTTTATACTACTGCTTGTTTCATCAACAACATTTTGTACATGAAATATACAGAGTTAAACCCATCAGTAATTTAAACATGTATATTGTGCATTGATTGTTAGACTTTTAAACAGAACACAACACGCAACTAAAACTGAACATAAGGTAATATAAACCAGAGCAAAATTATTAAAAAATTACCCATTTGATATGGATTTGAGCTGTCTCATCCTTTTGATGGCAATACCAAAGATTGTTTCAGTTTCTGGCCCTAATGGCAATGATTGGTATCTGACACCTATCTTCACAGTTACGTGCAAGGTTTCATTACCAGAGCAATATAATAGTCATAAACATCAATAAGGGAATAAAAGAGTGGCGACTCGTTCATACACGATTGCCAGCAAGAAATTCATCCAGAAAACCAGATTTCTGATCCACTGTAGCTGTCGTTACCTAAATGAGTTACCTCCAAAATGCCCATGTGATGTAATGTACAAAGATGCCTGTTAAAATAATTAGTCATACTTTCATTCAAAACATCAGAAAGATTATGGAACAAATTGCTGGTAGTATTGCCATAATTAAATGATAGGAAACAAAATAAAGAGCACTACTTATACATGTACCGTCAATTTGGCAGTTCTCCAAATGGTTGTACCTGAAACCTCCCAAAAGTCTTTCAACTTCAATAGACATGAAAGCTTAGCTGAAAGTGTTTGATTTAATTTATTTTTATCATTTTCATTTCAACCCCAAATAACACTGATATTTCTATCAAAAATGGACAGAAAAAGTAACCTGCCTTTTCTGTGTATAAAAAAAAACCAAAAAAACAAAAAAAAAAGGAAATTTGAGGGTAGTTAAAAAGTTAATAAAACTAGTCTACTCAAATTGTTTTCAGTGGAAGCCAGCATCTCCATTCTCATGTTGAAACACTTTTGGGTGGTTTCAGGTGGTTGGTTTCAAGTTAGATCCATTGGAAAAACTACTAGCGTGACAGTGGTACACCTCATCGTGTTTCCTATTATACATCAAGGAAACATGATTAATAATGGAAGTATTGTGTTAGAAAACATCAATGCTTACAGATTTGCACTTTTAAAACTTGCATTGAATAAAAGATGATCATGGGATGAGAAAACTTCCCTTGAAATCATTTTCCTTGAAATGCACTAAGCCATTTTGAGATATTTTGTAGACATTACCAGGGCACTATTTAGTTTGGGTAAATTTGTCTGTACTCTGTATACACCCATACCAAACAGTGTACTCTTCTATAGTGTCCCCTATTTCTCAAAAAGGCTAACAGCTTTTGAGGAACGAGTAAAACAATTAGCTTTAATCTCGCGAATCCCAAACTCAATGTTTGAAAACAGTGAAAACACATAAAGATTTTTTAAAACTATTTTCTTGTGACTCCAATGACCACTTGAGCTTAAAACTCGTATTTCATGTATGTTGGCTCACAGCAAATGTGGATACTGGTCTTTGACAATTACCATAATTAATTAATTACTGGAAAGTTGTAAAATTAATCAATTAACAAATGTTATAACATTAGGCACTTTTTTTTTAAATACAAAGGCACAAAAGTTTCCTTGGTTACTGGAATCTCCACAGTGGGGCACAGAGTATGACCAAGGTATAAAGTTTAAAGATTTGTACATCTGAAAATTTTGAGTCTGAGCATGCAATAAAAAACACAGAGACGGTGTAGGAAATATTAACAGGAGACTTCCAGAAAGACTAGGTGACAGCGGGGGCAATTGGGACCACCTTTAGAACAATGACGTAGCAGGAAATTAATTTGACTGAAACATGTTTTAAAATGATGTAGGTTTTTAAACAAATAGTTCATCCAAAACTAAACTAGTTCTTTATCAGAATGTCCATTTTCTAAACCAGCTATACTACCCGAACACTGTACTTAACCATACATGTCTGCCTGATGAAGCTTCACTACTTCATTGTAATCAGGAGGTGGGGTTTTAGACCACTGCCTGATGTACGCGTCTTCGTTTTCCAACACTGTATGGTATGCTGGCGGAATGTCTGGATGATCCATGGGTGTGTTGTTGCTCCAAACAGTGGACGCATTCTGGGCCTGTCTTAAGTTGTCAGCATGTTGGTGAATGATACATCTGTGCCTTTGTCTGAAGAAGCAATAGATGAGGCAAAAGATAACAAGGAGGGCTGCTAGGATTCCGTTGACGAGAACAATGATATCAGGCAGGGAGAAATCTATCAATGGGGAAAACAAACTCTTGTTTAGTTGTAATCATTAAAAAAAAAACCTGTTTTGCATTTACCATGTAGTACTCTTTTTTAATGATTTTGTGGTCGAGGGGTCTAGTGCACAGTGCCAAGTCATGAGAATCTAATCCCACACTCACTCACAGGATTGGCGTCAAAGTGACAATCCTTAATATAGAAAAATTTTCTGGCAACTGAAAGTTGAGTGGTCTTGCGTGCAGGGCCAAGTTATAAGAAATGAGTTTGAATCACAAAATGACCACTCACAGAATTAACGTCAAGGAAACCCTCTCGCAACTTAAGGGTGAGGATCATAGATTGGCAAATACTCCAAAAAATAATGAGCATAAAAACTTACTTGCTGAGAAGCACTGCAGCTGTTGACAGTATAATTCATTCTGAGAAAGGATTCCCCTTGATGCAATACGCCCCTATGGTTTGGATAAATTTTCACCCCAAAACATTTGAATCTGAGAAACATTTCATGCATGAATCGTTTCTCAGATTTCTGAGGGTTGGTGACCGTTTACGAATGCTGCGGCCAGAGATGCGGTTGGTTACCGATGTCACCTCGCTGAATGTGGTTGGATTCCACATTCTTGTGAAAATACCTTGACATTTTAATACTGTTTTCTGAGAAAGAGGATACTGTATTCAGCTGAAACGTTCACATGCGGCTTTTTTATTGTATCTTTCTTTGTAATTTTGCCAACAAATCAGCCTTACGTTGACAAAAACCAATCTCAAACTGATTTGTTACAGCTCGAAAATGACAACACAATTCTTCCTCATAATCAAACAAAAGTCTAGTACAAATATCATAAAGTGACTATTCACAGAAACCATTAGAATTTGATTATGGCGGTAGCCCTGGCCCTGTTCTAAGCATAAATTTGCAGTGCAATATTTAGTCCAATATAATAAAAAGGAACAAGCCGTCAGAGTTATGAAAGCACCCCTTGAATTAACTCTACTTTTTTAGTTCCAAAAAGTGTCAAGTCCAAGGTTCGTCTTTAACTCACTCAGGGACGATATGCTCTGTCCAATTATTCAGAAATTTGTTCAGAAACAAAAATTCTGAAGGTTGACTAACTCCGGAAAAAAAAGAAGCAAACTGATGCATCTCTAGGCAGTTTGGGCTAGAGTGTGGCCCAAATCCTCCCATTTCCTTCTCCTATGTCACTCCAAACGGTTTGGATAAGATTGGAATGCCAGACCCTGTGCCAAGCAATGATTAATCGAAATTTGAAATCCTTCGCTTTGGCTTGTGGATAAGAAGGAATTAAGACTGGTTAAGCAAGGATTGAAAGAGATGGGGTTGAGGTTTATTGTGCTAAGGTTCATCTTACCTGTCATCTTGGCTGCACTGTGACAAGGCAGGTGTTATTCTCAGGACAGCAGTGTCTTCACTACTTCAAGTTACAGTTGAAATGTCGGGTTGGCGTAGTGGTATCTTCCTCACCTTCCACCACGAAGACCTCGGCTCAAATCACACCCGAGAGGGCACTGTGTGGATTGGGTTTTCAGTCCCTACCTGATAGCGTGGGTTTTGCCTGGAATAATTCTCTGGGATTTCCTCCCACATCTAAAAAAATCTGAAACTTCCTTCTTTGTCTTCTCTCCATGGGGTTCTTGTCAAGCATAGTGATTAAGTTCACTTTTCTGAGAGTTCTTGGCGTCAGTAGGCCCCCTGGCCAACCAAATCATCACCTGCTCAGATTGGCTTTTAATTGTTTTTTGAAAAGAAAGTGAACTAAGTTTGATTTTAATACTCCTTTTGGAATCAGGAAGTGCAAATCAGAGTCTTCCCAATAATAACATAATTACTATTAAGTTAACAAAAACAAAAATGACATGTTGAAAATAAATCTTTTGTATCATGGCATTATAAAATGTCAAAAATTAATAATATAAAATACTTTTTAAAAAATACCCCCCCCCCAAAAAAAACAACCCACAGTCTCAAACATGCGTGTCTGTGCGATGAAGTTTCATTACTTCATCGTAATCAGGTGGTGGGGTTTCAGACCGCTGCCTGATGTAAACGTCTTGGTTTTCCAGGACAGTGTTGTATGGCGGCGGACTGTCCATATACTCCATGGGTGTGTTGTCACCTCCCGCAGCTGATGCATTCTGGGCTTGCCTGATGTGGGCAATGTGTCGGCGTAGGACGTGTCTGTCCCAGAGTTTGAGTGAACAGTAGATGAGACAGCTGATAACAATGAGGAGGGCTATGAGTCCATTGATGAGCACAACAATTAGAGGTAGGAAGGAATCTGAGACAGAAGTTAAAACAGACATTTACTCTCCCAATCTAGGATAAAATGGACATTTACTCTCCCAATCTAGGATAAAATGGACATTTACTCTCCCAATCTAGGATAAAATGGATATTTACTCTCCCAATCTAGGATAAAATGGACATTTACTCTCCCAATCTAGGATAAATGGATATTTACTATCCCAATCTAGGATAAAGTGGACATTTACTCTCCCAATCTAGAATAAAACAGACATTTACTCTCCCAATCTAGGATAAAACAGACATTTACTCTCCCAATCTAGGATAAAACCGTCATTTACTCTCCCAATCTTGAAAAATGTATTGACACCATCCACCCCATCCATTAAAAAAATGTATGCAAGTTTGCCCCAAGCAAGGCTAACAGCCGTAAGAGGCTACAAGAAGGAAATATCTAAGATGGAAATAATTCAGGAGAGCAGAAGGTACAGGGCTCAAATTTGGGGGGTGGGGGAAATCCACAAGACCACAGGTCTTGTACTAGTGGCTCAAAATGTCTACACCGGACCAGCATTGGTTTTTACAAGACCAGAAATGAAATTAGAGAAGAAAATAATACCAACGCTGTTTAACAATTGAACTGTTTAATTTGAACAAGCACTAAGAGAAGATTTATCTCACTGGTATTATGGGTTAAGGGTTATTCTGTACTCAACATATCATTGAACTGAAAGACATTTTATCAGACTGAAATCAACATTTGAACAAAACCGCAAGATCATCAGACTTGTCCAGTCACGATTTTACTGGCCCGATGCTAAAAACATTGGCCTTGGGCCTGTGGTCCAGTGTTAATTTCGATCCCCTGCAGGTAGGAGCTGCTTTTCCTCTTAAAATAGTCTAGATTGTAGGATGGAGAGACACATGCACCAGGCAAGGAGTTCCAAAGAGATGCAGTACATGGAATAAATCGATTGGAATGGTTCTTTGTTCTAAATCTCAGCAAAGCAAGAGTGTATGGGTGAGAAGAAGCAGAAAGCTCAAGTGGTTTCATGCTCAAACATCGCAATAATCTTGGTTGTGCCATTTTGGCAGTCAATGTACCCCAGTGTTAGGACTACAGCTGGCCTGACACTTCATTCTTGTAAGGGTATCAAAGGCAAGGCAGAGTTTCCTGAGAAAAGACCACCTCCGAGAGAAAAATGTAAATTTCTACTGGAACATTTCAAGGGGCACCAGGGCAATGACCAGGGGAGGCAATTGCCTTCATTGGCTCCACGAAGCATCAGGCATGGTTACAGTACAGTGAAGTGCACATTTTCAGATTAAGGTGAACAGCCAAAGTACCACATCACAAGTACAACCTGTGACAGGTATCCTGCTAAATTTTGCTTAGCAGCTATATGAAAGTGGGCCCTGGTCATCAGATTTTGTAGCTGGAATCAGCAGCTCTGAAGGAAGAACACTGCTTCAAGTGAAGTTGAAGTACTTGTACATTGTAGTTCGAGTTTAGGGTTAGTGTTGAGGTTTATCTTACCTGCCGTATTCGGATACATTGTGGCAAGTGGGACTTTACTCTCGTGGCACTGAACACCAGCATCTTCACTGTGCTTACAGTTGTGTTTCCCTATCCCCTGATGGGCACAATCCAAAAGATCTGTCTCGTTCCCTACACACTCGACGTCATCCAGGAGAATGGGCCCGCTGCCCCCACCGAAGTGTGCTTGGGATACCACCGCACTAGCAGCGTAGTACCCAAGCTGCCGGCACACTACGTCGGCATCAGTGTAATCCCAGTTGTCATCGCAGACAGTCCCCCATTGTCCCTTGAATGAAATCTCGACTCGCCCCTCATAGGGGAAGTAACCATCTTTAAGTCGGACTTGGAAATCTGCGAAGCATTTTTAAAATTCATTAAAGAAATGGGTCATAAATTAGTTTTTGTCACCAGAATGCCGATTTATAGGCAAAAATTGTAAAGACAGATACAATAAAAGTCACCTGTGCAAGTTTCAGCTGAATAAAGTGTCTACTTGCTGAAAAATAGCAAAAAAACTGTCACGGTATGTTCACAAGAACATTGAATCCATCCACATTTAGAGTGGTGACAGCGGGTACCAAACCCATCTCTATCAGCAGCATTTGTGAACCCTCAGAAATCTCAGAAATAATTCATGCAGTAATAGTTTCTCAGATTCAAAAGATTTGGGGTGAAAAAGTATTATCCAAACCACATTTTCCTCCAAGGGAACTCTTTCTCAAAGTAGTTTATCATTTAGCTGCAGTGCTTCTCACCGAGTAAGTTTTTATGGTCAGCAATTTTTGGAGTATTTACCAATTTATGACCCTATCTTTAAGACAGTCTTTTATGTACATGAAGGCAGAAAATCATTTAGGTGCAAAGGTCATCATAAGCTAATGTTGTGGCTTCATGAAGTAGATTTGTCAAACTTGGTGTGTTTAGCTGTTTTGATTTGCTTGAAGTTGGGGGTCAGCCATAGTTTACAAAAAACAGTCAACGGTCAGTCTCCATTTAAACCTCAATCACATTCGTCTTGTAGGGTAAGTTCACACAAGTTATGAAGCCCCAGGTCTTAGATTATTTGCTGGAAATGTTAACCTCTACGAGTATGTCAAGAAAATGATTTCCCAAATTTTTAGATTTTTGACACATTCATCACTTCATAGAAATTGTGTCAAAAGGACTACAACAACTTTTAGCTATTAGTCAATACAAGGCCCAATTTGATGGCTCTGCTTACCGCAGAATTCTGTGATTACAATCACCATTCTCCGGTTACTTTTCAAGCACCAAATTTCTGCGCTAGCTGTGTAGGCGAAGAATGCCTAGTAACGTGAAGAACGTATGCACACAGGCAAAAATTCCCTGCTAACCTGTGAAATATGCTTGACATAAGCGCGTAAATCCCTGCTTCCGTAAGCGTTGATTCTTTGCTTACGGTAAGCAGAGCCATGGAATTGGGCCCACGTCAGATTCCAAGTCACAGTCACTTGACACAGTCACAGTTAGCATTTACAGACACAGCCATACTGAACAGCTCTTTTATTCAAAATGACCAGCTGGCAAGACTCACCTGGTACTGCAGTAGGCTCGCTATCGCTGCACTCCACTACAGCTAGGCAACTTGAATTACACTCATCTACCGTTGCGAACTGTTGCTGGCATTCGGCCAGTGATCCTTCTGTCCCATTACATACAATATTGCTGATGAGTATCGACTTGGCAAGCTTCTGGCAGTCCTCCTTAAGGTCTACAGGTAGAGCAAACTGAAAACCAAGCTGTCTGCATGCAACCTGCGCAGCCTGCAAGTCCCAACCTTCACTGCATACAGAACACCAAGTTCCAAAGTAGTCCACTTCAACTTGGCCTCTACTTGAACCTTTTTCAGGAGACAGACGAATGACTGCTCCTGGTTGGGACAAAACAAAATCAACTTCAATATGAATATTTTCCATGGACGTGGAAAGTGCTCGTCCTGCTAGAGACTGTATCCTCCCCCAAAAGTGTCTAGAGGTGGAGTATTGTTCATGAATATGCTGGTAAAAACTTGACCCAGGTCAACTCTCAAAAAGTCTAGCTAACAGGGCAAACACTTGACGAGTGGATAATGTAATCCGCACCCCCTAACTGCCTGACAACATTAATACAGTAGTTACCTGCATTTGGGGAGCTTTGATTGCTACAAACAACACCAGCATCCTTGACACAGCTCCCAATACTTGGGCCACTACTCTGGCACCGCTTTAAAGACTCCTGCCGTCTTGGACAACTGAAATCCAACCGCTGCCTGAGGCTCTTGGTGCCAGCCCCTCCCGTCTCCTTGGGTTGGAGTGCCGTTGCCGACAGTGCATGGTGGAATCCGAGCTGCTGGCACACAGCCATGGCCTCATTAATGCCCCACTGGTCGTGACACACCGGTAGCCACTGGTTTGCGTACAGGACTTCTACAGCCCCTTCGAAGGGTGACTTGCCTCCCACAAGATGGACTGAACATAAACAAGAAAAAACAAGTTATGAAACTTTCTTGACAGAACAATTTCACAAAGTTTTCAGTGGATGAAAATATGACAATATATCTTTTAACCTGGTAATGGTTTCTCTTGACACAAAACGGCAGCATCTTCCGCCCACAGACAGTCCTGTGTAGTGGGTTTGCTGCGGGAGCACTGCCCAAGATTGCTCTCATTGCCAGCACATTTAAACTCCTCGATGAACATTGGCCCCTGTCCCTGACCAAACTGTGCACCACTTATGGTAGCCAGACCCAGCGCATCTGCATGGAGGAAACCTAGCTGGCGGCATACCACATCAGCATTGCTCTGGTGCCAAATGTTGTTGCACACTGTCCACCATTCCTCACTGGCGAGAATTTCTATCCGGCCTTGATAAAGATATTGTCCCTCCACAATCCTGACGGGGATGTCTGAAAAGTAAATTCAAAGATGGAAGATTTCAAATTAAACATTCACGCAAGTTGTGTGCAGTGACAGTGAGTACAGTTGTGATAATCATAACCCTCAATCCTCCAGATGGTTGTAGACTGGATGGAAGTGACTAAAAGCAACAACTATCACAGCAGCAGTAAGTTATGAGTAAACTGGCAAAGTAAAATGAAGACACTTTTAGAAACATAAACAAGTTCTAATATTGGTTACACATTATGCTACAAGTTTACATCTTTTTCTCCCATTCAAAAATAAACATTGATGCTGAATGTCACCAGAATATCACATCAACCACTTCCTCTATGAATTGAATGGTTTGTTGAACAACAGCCAAGTTTCCCACAGCATCTATGGCAATTGGTGGGGCCCAGCTCACTTTTTTTGTCTAGAAAATTACGAGTTGGCCCTGTTTGAAGCACCAGGCAAATCAAATGCTACAATTTGGAATGATGCTGAATCCAACTTCCACTTTTACAAGTCTGGTTATCGTTGTATGACACTATTTTTTTGTCATGATAATGAATGAAAAAAATTTATGAAAAGAGATAACTAAAGTATGTGTATGCACTTTTTTAATGATTTAATTTAATTACAATTTCTGATATTTGAAAATACACAGAAATTAAATACAGTTATTGAATTCACGTTCAGAATTTGTTCAGTCAACAAAAATACATTAACATTACCACTCTTGTGTGTCGGTGAGTGTGGATCGCCTGGAGATGGTACAGACTTACAGTCATGGCTAATCACAGTCAGCATGAACATTACCACACAAACCCTCCCACACAACCACATCCACCGCACTGGCACAGCCATTGTCCTGTTAACTCAGTAAATGTTACATGCGTGGCTATAATCAAGGTCGGGTTGACTCTTTTTATCGAAATGTCATTCATCAAATCAAAGCATCAAATTTGAAGACGCTGATCTGAAGATTACTCAGCCTCATTCCTGACTTTTTTCCTAAAAGAAACGTCCCTCTCGTGGTACAAACTTCATGGTTAACTCTTGAAGAGTTTTGAAAAACTTGCTGTGACTGGGTGACTCAGCAGCGGCTTAGTGATCCGCCTCACAAAGTAACCAGCAATCGGGAGTTGTTTTTATTATAGAGTGTGAGAAATCGGGGAATCGGAACGTCCTTCGACTTGTTGTCCTAAATAGCGCCCTCCTTTGGGAAGAAAACGAATTTTAGTGAGTTAACAAAACTTCATTAGGCGAACACTCTAGTTTTCACAAACTTAATTGCTTTCAACAAACATTGTCTGCTCGTCAGATGTCTGTTTACTATAATATATAGCTGTTTATGCTGTCAACATTTAATTTATCAAAAACACTCTGTGAGCGCAATCTTTTTGGTAATTCCTTCTTTTTTGAGCTTGCCAATTAGTATACCGCCCTCTATTGGTGCGATATGGTTATTTCATGATGGCGACTTCCGTGTTCGCGGAAGAGCCATCCGTACACCTCTTTTGCCCTGTGTGTAAAAACCTTTTGCAGGACCCTTTGATCAGTGTAGGTTGTGGACATACATTCTGCAGGCTTTGCTTAACAGACGGGGACTCTTTGGTGATTTTGGAAGTTTGTCCCGTAGACAGTAAACTGCTAAAAAATACATCGGTTTTTGAGAACAGGTTTGTCATTGATTTTGTATGTTTGTGTCCCAACTATAGTTGGGACAATTGTCAAGTTGGGACGGAACATTCGTACATGTTTCGTCCCAACTTGACAATTGTTATAGTTGGGACGGGTCCCAACTTGAGGGTCCTACTACTTGCCGTCAACTCGCCGACTTGCCGTCAACTCGCCGTCAACTCATTTTCGTGCCGTCAACTCATTAAATAAAATATACATCAACAAATTATAATTGGGGCATGGAAGTGTTAAAGGGGCACACCGGCTTCGTTGGGCTATTTGGGCTACAAAATAGGC
>CM021534.1:2123-20089 GCA_010994315.2 Pisaster ochraceus
TGCCAGAGGTCGTCTAAGTAGCCAGAGGTCGTCCAAGAAGCCAGAGATCGTCCAAGTGGCCTGCGATCGTCCAAGTAACCAGAGGTCGCCCAAATGACAATACAAGAACTTTAAAAGTGACTTTTAGTTTTGAGTTTCAGAACTGAGTACTTTTCGATGACAGTTGTCAGAACTTTGAAACTGTTATGCCCAAATGGGTGAAGAAAGAAGATCTATGGATTGTGTGGTATGGGGTTTGGCTAGAAGTCGTCCAACTGGTAAGCGAAGATTTAATAACCCCATTCCTCCCAAATAACTAGCAGGTTACTTCTCCCATCTCGGTTCTACTATTTATTGTCAATGGTGATGCCATCCACTATTTTTCTGAGATGGGTTTTTCTTGATTTAAGGGCATTTTGGTCGTGGCCAGAGTGATGCCTTTTAAAGTAAAATAGTTTCTCTTGGAACATTTCTCAGGGTGTAAAAGAAGTTGAAGACTGTATTTTGTTGTCATTTTAAAGTTATACATTGGCATGGTTAATTCTATTTTGAGTCCCTCGTGCACTTTGCATTAAGTTTTTTATTTTCCTAAAGGTGAAAAAAAAATGTTTTATTATAAACAAATTAGACCTGCGAAAGTAAACACGTTACTTAAAGATTTTGGATCATTCAATTGGCTCTTTCAAATTAAATAAAAGTATTATCACTGTCTCTATGGAATAAAAAACAACTTATGTTTCCTTAAAAGCATTAAACATTTTTTAGATAAAGCTTTTATACAACAAACATTCAATAATAAATATCGAAATGAAATTTATTGGAATATTAAATATCACTGACAAGTTTTTTCTCTCTGAAAATCAGATCTTTAAAGGGAATGGCAAACCTTAATTTTTTTTAATTTTCTACAAAGTAATACAAATTTGCCCCATACATCTTTTGAAAAACTTTTATAATGCTATTTTCAGTATCAGTGTGCACCTGATGCGTAAACTGAGTAAACTTAGCATTTTATCCATAGACCATTATTTTTAGAAGCAAAACAAAAATAGAGCTGCTCCCAAATACATGGTATAGACTTAATAGATGATCAAAGTTTGTTCAGCTAGGAATATTAAAATGGTTAATTTAGATGAGCTAAATTAAAAGTTTAATATTTCTTATGAATAAATTTTATCAATTGATTGCAAGCCAATATATAAGGTGCGCAACAACGAGAACATAAACTGCCTAAACTAAATGTAGTGGAGCATTTTGTTTAGAATTAAACTTTTCAAAAACAAAATGTGAAACAGTTTTCCCACTATAAGCTGCCCCAAAATTGTGTAAAACCATGTTTAGATGAATATACACTTATTAAGTGATAAATGATGCAATTTTTAGTTAGGAATATTAATATTTCTGATGAATCAATTTTATCGACTGATTGCTAGCAAGTAGATGTTGCGTGCAGCAAACTCCCAAGCTTATAGTTTATAGAGCGCTGCGCATCAGGCTATGCATTGAGAAGGGAGCAAAAAAAAAGCAAAAAAGGAGGAACAAGAAAAGAGGAGAAAGATTCAAGAAGACATCCCCTCTTGATGCTTTAGTTGGTTGTGGTAAGTATAAATGGTAAGTTCGGTTTGAGGGACTTGGAGTAAGCCTAAAACTTAAGTGTTGTCTTTCAACAGATCCATGACAGTGAGACTTTGCCTTCCATAAAGATCTATAAGGAAGGCATCTACTGGTAAGAAAAGGTCTAACCCCATTCCTCCCTAATAGCTAGCAGGTTACTTCTCTCATCTGATGCTGTCTACTAATATTGTCAATGGTGATGCCATTCACTAATTTTCTGTGAGGCTTTTCTTGATTTGAGGCCATTTTGGTCGTGGCCAGACCAGAGTGATGCCTTATTAAAGTAAAATAGTTTCTCTTGGAATTTTTCTCAGGGTTTGGAAGAAGTTGATTTTGTTGTCATTTTAAAATTATACCCTGGCGCTGATATTTTAGCATAAAAATGTTTAGTTACAGACCCTCGTGCATTTTGAGATATTTGCTGATACAATCGAATCTAAACGAATTTCAATATGAAGTATATCAGAATACTTAATATCGCTTACAAATTTTTTTCTCAAAAGTAATTAAAACAAGCCCCACAAAAGCATGACAAACTCGTAAATGATAACTCAGTAGCTACCAGACTTACTGAACGTAGTTTTTTTTTACTACACTGGTTTTTCAAGATGAACTTGGCAAAAACAAAATTATTTTCCCCCTTATTTACTCCATGTTTGTGTAAACCAAGTTCATATGAAGCATTTACAGGTGACAATAATTAGTTGATAAATTATTTCAGTTAGGGATATTTAAATGGTTAATTTAGTTAAGTTAAATTAATCGTTTAATATTTCTGACGAATGAATTTTATCAATTGATTGTGAGAGAGTAAACATAAGCAAAGCAAAAGATTTAGAAATTCTAGTTTTTAGAGCGCTGCGGGGCAGGCAGGCGATGTATTGTAAAGCCAGAACAAATTAAAAAGAAGGAAAAACAAGAGCAAGTAGAGACAAAGAAAAAGATTCAAGAAGACATTCCCTCTTGACGTTGAAGGGGATTTTGGTAAGTATAAATGGTAAGTTGATTAGAGGGACATAGATATTAGGCCTATAAATTAAGTGTTGTTTGTCAACAGGTGCATGACCGTTTTAAAGAAGATGAAGAAGATTCCTTGACAGGTGGTGTGAGGTCTGAGAGGTACCAGATAGAGAGGTTTGAACTACCAGAAGTACACTGATTGCCAACAGGTTAAGTATCAACTGGTCATGGGTAAGGTCAGGGGAGGTCAGGTAGGGTCAGGTAAAGATAGGGTTGGTAGACATACCACAGCAAATAGCAATATTTTTTCCTTCCACCATATAACAAGTTTTCCTTCCACAGCAAATTATACATTTTCCTTCCACAGCAAATAACCATATATGTTTCCTTCCTCCAAATAACCATTGTTTTCTTTCTTGGGAAATAGTACATTTTCCTTCCACAGCAACTAACAATATTTTTTCCTTCCACCAAATAACCATTTTTCCTTCCACAGCAAATAATACATTTTCCTTCCACAGCAACTAACGCCAGTTTTCCTTCCACATTGAATAAACCTCTTTTCTCCCACAGCCAATAACCCTATTGTTTGTTTTGACAGAAATTGCAACTTGTCTCTATCAAGCACATGGAAATTCTACCTGGTGGATCATTAGACAGATACTGATTGATAGTCAGTCATGAGGTAAGATTATGGTCTCTTATTGTCTCGGTCACTGCCTAGAAACTCCATTCTCATCAGAGGACACATCTGATGGTGGTATCTCTCAGACACAGTAAGCTTTAAATTTGGGTAAGTTACAGTTAAGCTCAACTAAACATGGCTTAAAAATGCTAACTTTTCTTCAGATCTTGTTTTTTTTAGATACCAGAAGTGATGAGCTGCTCTTCGTTGATGCAGTCTGGCAGATGTGGACATTCTGAAAGTAACTTATGTCGACTTCCCGTGATTAAAATTATCTCGGAATGATGACATCCTGAACGAAGGATGTCGACTTCGCGACATCCTGAAAGTGTCAAGAACCCAAGATACATCATCTTGGGAAGAGAACATCATACTTTCAGGATGTTGTCATCCCGTGATATCTGGAAGACAACATTCTAACTTCAAGATGTCGTCATCGAGAGAACAATTATCTCAGGATGTCGTCATCTCTTGTTTATGATGTCATCCTGCAGAAAAAAATATATCGGGATCTCCACTTCCAGAGCTTTGTACCGTAAGAATATATGGCATCATGACGTTAATACAATATGCAATGCAGGTTTTAAAAAACCAGTTACACTTGTCGGTAAGAGCAGGGGGTTCATCCCGGTATTTCCGTCAGTGGCCGCAGCACCTTGTAAACCATTAGAAGGTGCTACACAAATAGGTCTCATAATTCATAAAAACCTCAAAACCTGTCTTCAATAGTGTGTATTTTGTGTGTGTGTTAAAGCACTTTGAGCACCTTATGTGTGGATACATGCGCCATACACAATGTATAACTTATAAGACTAAAATATCATCCAATATTTTAACACCTGTTCAACCATCAGTTTTGCTTTTAACCAATTTATTTTTAGGGGAAACAGTGATACATGGATATTAAAAATAACCTTACTAGATTTAGTTTCTAAACTACTTATACAGTTATTAAAAGTTACGGGTTCAACCCCACAATGCGACAATGACACATGTACTATGAGCACATGAATTCAAAAGAAAACAGTAATGAAAAGCTTGTTGTTAGTTACAAAATGCTGTCAGTGCAATTGCTTAGTTAATTAATACAAAATCTTGCAAATTTTATTATAAAAAAAATCTACAAGAGCAAAGCACAGACTTGCAGCTGGACTTTACTTTACACAACAACTACAAATCCTGATTTAAATCAGTTTGGGCTGGTTTACACTAACGTGTTGCCTTATTGGAGACACTCCACAGCAGCATTACCTGTATACCATTACTACACTGGTATCCAAAGAATATAGGCACTTGGGTAACTCGGGCTGAAATGTGAAATCTGCACTGGACGCCATTTCAGCAAGTAACTTTTTTGAAGCAACAATAGATCAGTGCAGACAAGGGCCATTTCTATAAATGATTCTAACAAAACAATTGCTTGCTGAAATGGTGACCATGTGTATTACACATTCCGACAATAGATGGCGCTCCAGTTTCCCACGTTGTGCTTTTGGCGCTCTATAATCTTAACTGGTAACCACACTTGTCTTGTAGGCAACTTCTGTGTATTCTCAAAATTAGAGGCACCTCATGTACATGTCGATGTGTATGCAATTTGACATTCTGCACCTACATGTACATGAACACACAGAAAGCGCGAACTTGGGGCTTATATTCCAGGATCTGAATGGCTGTCCATTCAATTAATAAATTTTTCAAACTTGTGTTTAGTTTTCATACGAGGATATGCAAAAAAATTGTTTAGGGTATTCAAAGTCAGTGTTCAGAGAAAGTGTCGGGAATTGGAAACACCGGCCACCAAGCTGACTAAATTCAAGGGGAGGGGCGGGGCTTATTTCTTATTTTTATTTCGAAATTCGCTGCTGATACACAAACAAATCTGTCACAACTTCACTTTGGTTTTCTTTATGATAGGAAGCGTTGAAAGGACATTGAGGAGGAAAAAAATAACGACTCATAATTATGAAATACACATCATATACATCAAGTCATAATAATGAATTATAAATAAGAGACATATCTAATATTAGCCTATGACTTAATTGGCACAAACCATAACTGTGACTTTACTAGCGTTATGTAGATGGATATAGGCCTAGGACATACTAATTCAAAGTTCTGAGATAAAAGTCATAAATATTATGACATATGAAATTTAAGTTAATTCATACATGAGACATAAGTCATTTTTAGCAGATGCGTTGTTTTTCGTGGGGTGATTTAACCGGCCTTGTATTGCATTTCACTCTTTTTTCATCTCTGTGTACAAATTTCCCATTGAAGGTGCTTTTGAGGAGTTTTCAGAGTATCCCCATTTGCCAGCTATTTCCGGTCTGAAGATGCCATAAAGTGGCCCCTGAAGTCTAAATATTGGATGCGGCACATTCAGGTACAAATTTCGTCTCTCTAGCATGCCTAGTTCAGGAGTTATTCTCAAACTTAGCGCAGATTTGTTTTCAGATCATTTGTTGATGGTGTTGATACGCAGCCCCGTTGGGCTATTGTGCCGGTGGTGGTAGCCCTACTCCCTAGCTGCTCGCCCCGCCTACAAAATAGTGACAGAGACAAAACCAAAAACAAGGAGAGACCCTCTGAGATTGGCTTTCCAATGGTTGAACATTTGTGCAGATCCGATGTTTTTCTGGGGTTGATTTGACCGTCCTTGTTTTGTATTTATCTCTTTTTCATCTCTGTGTACAAAATTCCCATTGAAGGTGCTTTTGGGGAGATCTTATTTATGCGATATAAGTCATGTGTCTTTTTTTCACTGTCCTTTTAACGCTTCTGATGTGTGATCTTTTAAAGGTAAAAACAAGAAAATAAAATCAGCTTTCGTTCAGTTCTACCTAGCAGCATTGTTCTTTATAGTTTTGTCGAAACGGTAAACGTTAAAACGGTCTACTTGTTTTAAGTACCTAGGGCTTTTAACCGTTATACGAATAGGGCTGTTATCTTATCAACACCCTAAAAGACAGTTTGAAGTGTTTTATGAGGAATCTAATACGAAATGTTTATTCAAATCAGCTGATGGTGTGATAAATTGAGGAGATTGCACCTTTTTAAGTGTGACATGTGTTTGTCTAAAGACAACTAATAAACATGTGCTAAAGTTCAGGTTGTGTTCGTTCGGACCCAGTCTATAAAATCTAATTAAATATTCATTTCTATGAAGATGACCCGAGGGGTTAGTCAAATAACGAAAGTGCAGTACAATAATTGTAGGTTAGAGTTCGGTGTGCCGGTTCTGTGTACCTCAGATATAATGTACCTCAAACTTTAGAATCACAAACCATGGAATTACAGCTGTAAAAATAGAGATCTTTCCACAGTTCACCAAAATCAAGTCTTACTTAACACGTCTTCAACAGCCACCGTAACTGCAAACTTCTTTCCTCAGCTTTATTATTTGAGTACATTTTGCCTCTCACTTGTATGGGTTTATATTGTTGATTTTTCTCTGATGAATTCTTAGAGCCTAATGTTAATTTAAGGCGGGTGCGGATTGCACCATATTTGTGTGTAATTGAATGCCTTTCTAAACTTCAACAAATACCGGTCTGTTTTGCACACTCCTGATGCGGAGTGATCGATTCTTGTCGCATATTCACGGTATGAGCCATAGTATAAGAGTGGGCCTACGGACACTATAGTTCATTCCTTTGTCAGTCCTAATACAATGCAAAAGTTTGAATTTTTTTTATTCTTTTCATCTTGTTCTGTGGGAACAGACAAAATATAATGTAAACAGTAAATATTGAAAGGTAACTTTGAGCTACAGACCAACATTCAAACTATTTTAAAGTTATTTTTTCTTCATTAAACTGAACTAAAATGTATTGGGTCATTGGTGTTGCATTCTATAGGCCCATCAACTAGGAAATATTGCTTTCAACATGTTTCTTCTGAGCAACAATTAGCAGGCTACCAGTTACAGATAGTACATGTGATATGGTATTTTGGCTGGTAACCTGAATCAGGTAAGCAACATTGTATTGGTGCTTAGCTACTTTTCACGCAATGCCGTGAAACTGGGCCTAGACCTTTCAACCAGGGCCCCAGGCGGTGTTAAGGTGCGCCTAGCCCGTCAGGATGACAACATCATTTTCGTCTCACACGATCAAGACAAAATATTGATTCTATTCATTAAATTTACAAAGAAGAAAATGTTAAGTGATTCGTGCTTGGTCGGCAAACATGTGAGAAGTGATGCGGGGACAATAGAACATTGAGCGTGCGCCTTGGGCCGTGATTACGCTCTGATCGACTCGATCGGTGTAACTAGGTGCCGATTCTCAACCCAAAACACAGTTGCCAGTTCCCTCTGCCAAGAGCTTGTGAGTTAACTTTCAAACTTTCAGCTGCTCCTTGATATACTGTTTGGGATGATGACATATCAGGTGCTAAATGGTGTTTAAAGCTTTGCATGATGTGAAAAAAAAGAAGTAACTATAAATACATAAATAGTAAACTTGAGGAGAATTCCTGAAGACGAGCAGAGTATACTGTTCGAAACTTCGAGACCACACCGGCTCTTTTCAGAGCCAACACTCCCTCAAATGAAATGTTATACATGGCTTTACCCACAAGTTTACTAATTATGTATTTATAGTTACTTCTTATATCAGGTGTTAGCAGTTTGTTTGAAGCAAGGCCATGCAAGATGAAATCACTTGAGCATGATAATCTGGCAAGCCTTTATAACATAGGTTGGTTTATATCTAAACACTCCTTACATCCCGCCAGTCTTTCATGAAGTCACTGTCTGGGTTCGTTTTTTTGAAGGTGCATGCGCCCAGTATCAGCCCCCCTCTCTGCAGGGTCCTTGATCAAACAAAACACTCGTTTTATTTGACATCAACTCGTGGAATTTAGGTTTCTATTGACACTATTTTCCATTCCGGATTGGCCTTTGTCTCTTGTTTGGTGGTTGTACCTATGATTTGATGTAAAGCCTATTTTCGACTAGTGGTGGTTTCAGTAGTAGCGCACGGTCAAAACGGAGAACTGTTATAATAGTAGACATGTAGACGAAGTGATTTTAGCTACGCCCGGAACAAAATGTTCCTAAGGCAGTCATCCGAGTGTCCAACCATTGAAGCCAACACAGACGCAATCAACAAAACTCATTTTCCTCTCTGTCGTATCACAGATTTGTAAGTTATGTTTCTTTGAATATCTTTAAATCGACTTGCCACTGCTGGAAATCTTTTCCAGGCATCGTGGCAACTGACATTTTGATGCATTCAAATGACTGTTTTTATTTAGGGTTTTCTCGAGAGGGAGTGAGCTGTGCACGGTAAACGTCGTCTCTAGAACCACTCAGAATAATAAAATTCGCATTTCACTAAAGAAAACAACTACAAGTGTATATAACTTCTTACATTATAGGGAGCTGACATCTGAAGGAATATTTCCGTGTGAAATTATGTCACTTTTCGAGAAATGTATAAATGAGATGTTATACATGTGACAATTTGACGAGATAACTTCGAGAATGCATCCTAACCGGGATATATATACTTCTCCTGGTTGTTTTTTCCCCCTTAAATCTAGCTCGATCACTTTTTAACCTTTTATACCCAACGTCTTGATTTCCAAGACATGGTCGAAATTGTAAAGGGCATCTTTACATGGTATGGCGAGCCATAAAAGAAGACGACCTTGGTTGATTATTTGGTAATTATCTTTTTACAATAACCATCGATTTATGACGGCATTACACGGCAAGTGTTGTTGTCAACGTCTCGCAGGAAGCTTACATAATCTAAATAATTAAGGTGACATTATACTGACGGCGGGTGTGTATGGGTAAACATTGCGGTGTTATAATGTGAGACTGCTGGGATAAAACCCCAGATAACGTGGCAACTCCTCCATCAATGGACGTTAACATCAAGCTGTCCTCTTTCTTCAGTCTTTCTCCAAGGTTTTTCTCTATCGGTGTCACCAGCAATGACTTTGATTATGGACTGAATAAAAATGAGTGTCCTGGTTCAACCAAAAAAGCAAGACCGTAACCACACTCATGGCAACACTGTACGCCGAATCTCGACTGTGGAATCGGCCGTCGGGTTGGAATTCGACCCCCACAATCTAGCGACTGAAGGCATTTTTAAGTCTTACCCAGCAGCCGTCAAAATGTCCATTGTTATGACGTTAATTTTAAATCAGTGGAGTTAACAATTTGAAAAAGATGTCTCGTCTGCTGAAAGTTCTAACTAATAATTTGGTGGAAAATGAATGATAATCTTGTTATCACTGGAACACACCGTGAACCTGTTGTGAAGCACGTACCCAAATACTCAGTGGTATGTATACTCAGTGGGTGCAAAATCCACATATCACTGTCAAGTAATTGATTTCAAATCAGCAATTAAACATGCATACTATTTTTATTTTCCTCAGAAACCACTCGTCCCATCCAACGGGGAAGCAGCGCCATCATCACCCACGGATGCCACCATGCCAGAACCGCTCAGCCTTGTGGGAATACGCCATGAACAGAGACGCGTAGCAGCCCTGCTGGACGCTACCAAACAGTTTGGTGTCGTACTGCCGGTACGGACAGTCCCTAATAGTATTAACACTTTCCTTCTTTAAGGTTTTTTCATTTCTTCGTTTTGTTTATCATCAGTTTTCCAAAAGCTCTTCGATTGTCATTTCAAAATGGAGTATAGATTAAGTCAATTATTAACTTTTACAAATAAGTTTTTTCTATTAAGTCAGGCTTTTGTCGAATTTTAAATGCTTCTGATTTTTGTTTTCAGGTTTTTTTTAAGTCAGGCTTTTGTAGAATTTTAAATGTATTATTAGTAGTGACAGCTTTCAATTTTTGTTTTCAGAGTCGGCAAGATGGAATACCTTTTGAAGATCTATACAAGAGTGAGTACTATTTACAAATGCAGGCTGGACTCGGACAAATGAACATTACTGGAATACAACAGCAGACGGCCATTTCATTGCCAGAGATTGGCGATCTCGTAAAAACACACGGTAACCAGGCGAGTAAAGCTTGGACACTAGACAAGGCAGATAAGACATCAACTGCTGGTTTATCTCTCGATTCAACCAAAGAAGGCTGGAAACAAATACGAGACGTCAGAGAGAGGAGAGAAAGTTATAAGAAACGGAAACATCTCAAAAATGAAAAGGGAGGTGGGAGTGGTAAGAGGCTGCATGACTCCGCTGATGGACCCGTGGGGTGGTCACCGGATCAGGCGACGAGAGAACAGTGGACACGGAAGAAAATCCGGGCAGATCGAGAGCTGAGTCAGGAACTGTCCTCACGAAGGTATGATGAGAAATCCGCATCCAGCGTGAATTATTCCGAGATTCGGTCCGGTAAAGGGTTGAATCAATCGCCCCCGAGTGTCGACTATCGCTTGCCAAAAAGAGTTACCCAACCGGGAAGGTTGGCACCGAGTGGGACCTCGGCTGGACACGATGAAAATCGCGGCTCTATCTATGGGAAACCTTTGCTACGCTACAACCATGACAACAAGGGGGCAGACTTGAACCTCTCCCAGAGATTTCCAAATTCAAGGTCAACTTGGGGTAATGAAGGAAGGAGTTCAAACCACTTGAGCTATTCGGGTGCTCTGGGAGGTAATGACCGAGATAGTCCGTTCTATCCCATCCCACCGTCTGTCTCACCGGCGAGTACATGCTCGGACTATGAATTCGACCTCTCTGGGAGGAACTATAATACCACACCGGCTGAGGAACGGGGCAATCCGGGGATGCCTGCGGTGGCTGGGGAGGGGTATGTCAAGTCGGAAACGTTGACCTACAATCAAGGGATGAATCACGCGAGATCATGGCATGATGGAAATGAAATTGAAACATCTGATGCTGCCACATCAAACAGTGGAGATGGCGGCGTTTTCCGGGCCTCAATGCCCAACCATCCTGCATCGGACCTCCATCTTCTAAGCACCCGACAGCTCCACGGAGAACGACGTCGTCGCGAATCAGACCTGGCGGTGAATGCATACCGTGATGCCTACACAAAGGCACTGGCCGTTGCTCGGTCCCGCCGTCTCCCGGACGATTTTACCGGGCTGGGTACGCGGACAACACCCGCTTACACGTTCTCCTACTTCACCCACGTGACAACTTGCAAATGCCAGAAATGCCTGGATAGAATTTTCCTCCGAGACTCTGTGATGAAGACGAACAGGGTTAAGAATATAAAGAAACCAGAAGGGCTGAAACTAATCCTTGGAGATGTAAAACTAGACGATTATTACAGATAAGAGCAAGTTCGGTTGGCTGACTAGAGTCGACTGGACCTAACCATAGTCAATCTAGATGTCATTCGAACGCTGCATGGTTGAACTAGCTAGTCCAACTGTATCAACCTAGCTCCAGAGCACTGTTCCTCTAGTTAACTAACAAGGTTACGTCACTTTGTCAAGATGGCGTTTTGGTTAGGTGATCGAGAAAGTTTTTTTAATCTCTCTAATCACAAAAAAAAATCGGTTTAACGATAAAGGGTAGGTTTTTGCCATTTAAATATGTAAAATATTCAGATAAAATTTAATAATTGCACTATATATGCAAGTAATTTTTTTTCATTTTTTGGCCAATACCTTTTTTTCCTCTTCGCCTCGTCGCCATGTTGGCTGCCACATTTGACGAATCAATCGACTAAACGCGTTTGAGTTAAACACTGACAACGCATGCGTTTTAAACGGCAAATTGACTAAAGGTTCACCATCCGAACTTGCTCTAAGCTACAAACAGACCCCTTGCGTATGACGTCACAAGCTTAAACAGCGCCCTCACTGAGGTCAAAGGAAGACTTGGATGAGAGTTGTGTGGCGCGTACTCTCTTGCACTGTTTGACCTCAGCGGTAGCGGCATATGAAAGGGGCCTATAGTGTTCTGTAACTTGCACTAACCATGGAGCTATAGCTCCATGCACCAACCAACCAATGATACGACTCATCATATACAGAAATATATTTAAACTTGCATTTTGTTATTATTTATAATGATTTTGTATGATTCTTAAGTGTTAAAGGGAAATCCAGGGCGAGAGAGAGAAAGTTGAAGTCATAGTTATGGCTTACATCTCATAATTATGACTTTATGACTTATAGATCATAATTATGATAATTATGACTTATGTATCTCATATGACCTAATTAGCACAAGTCATATTTATGACTTGTGCTAAATCATAATTCTGAAATGCACTAAGTAATAAGTTACGAGATATGTCATACTTGTGACTTTCTTTTAGTTTTCTAAAAGTCCCTTAAACGCTTCCGTGTAACTTATAGCCGACAAGTTGAGAAATATACTGTGACGAGTAGGCCATGTCTTGTTTAAGAGTCATTAACCCATCGACGCTGGCTTTCTGTGGACATGGGTTTGGTATCTGTCCGATCAAGGAAATTCTAATCGTACAGTGCGCTTTAGCGAAAGTCTCTATGCATGAATAAACTATATTTGTGAGTTATCTTAATCCGTGGTGAGTGTCATTGCCGACATTGAACTTTCTAGAAACTACGATCCAAATTTCTGGGGAAGTGTTTCCACCTTTTGGTAACCCCTGGAGTTATAGATTTCAAGGAGCTTCCGGGAACAGTATCCTTAGCACTGTAAGAAATTGTTTATAAATTGTATGATTTAAAACAAAAAAAGTGCTCGGTTTCTTTGTTTCTGCGGAAGTTAACAGTAATTTTTCATGAGGCAGACATAAAATAACAAACCAACTCTGAATTCTGATAAATCTCACCAAATTCTTATCGCTGTTTATCACCGTTAATGTATATGCCCGTTGCGAAGCAAACAACTTGAAACATCTCGTAAACAAGAGTTGTTTTTTTTATAGTTTTTTTTAATTTTTTTTTTACGGCCGTCACTGTTTGTGCAAGAAACCAATACAAACACATGCCTCGTATAAACTCCCACCAAGCATGGTCAACACTTCACAATATCCAAACATGGCACAAACTCTCAAAGTTTCGGTGTCTATTGTCATTTTTTGTAAACTGTGTTTGAAGATCGTGATACTTCTCTCCTTTTGTAAACCGTGATGTACTTCCTTTTGGATGAACCATTTACATGTACATTTATGTGGAAGTGGGAACAACGAAAGGGGGGAGGGGGGTGGAGAGTGGAGGGGTACTTTCTTTGCTGATATTTATGTCTTAAATGGTACACTCTTGTCACACTTTCTCCACATTTGTTTTAGTTTTTTACAAATTCATGTTTATATCTATTTATATACATGGATTTTTACTTTGCTTTTCACTTTGTATCACTTTGCTATTCACATTACAAAACGAATAAAATAAAAAAGTGAAGGAAAAAGAGAAACAAAGATTTATGTCAGATACATACATGTAGATATTTATTTACATGCGCAGATTTGTTTACAATGCCAAGGGCGTCTTAGTTCACTTGTAACAATTTGTCATCAAAAGATTTCCCCAAAATGCTACAACATTCTACAAAAATAAATAAAGATATTTTGAACTGATGACATTTTATCAGCTGGTGTCCTAATTATTTTTTTACCAATTCGTTGGACAACATAACATGAAATGCAATTTGCTACCTGTCGTCGTGTTAACCCAATTTAAATGGGCCCAACTTCATGGCTCTGCTTACCGCTGAACTTTGCGCAAGCGATCACCACTCTACACTTACAGGGCAAGTGCCGAACTTCTGTGCTAACTGTGTATAGCGAAGAATGCCTAGTAACATGGAGTAGGCACGAAAGCAAAATTCCCTGCTAACCTGTGGAATACACTTGACGTGGGCGCGGAATTCCCTGCTTCCGTCAGCACTGAATCTTTGCTTACGGTGAACAGAGCCATAAATTTGGGCCCTGATGTCACCGCAGTCTGCCATTCTGGGAGGCAGATTCCTGGCGTGTTTACTGTGCAGTGCTGATTTAAGGAGACCAACGTGCAGTTGGAGTTGCAACATTTGCTTAATACATGCAATTTGTCTCCCAAATGGCAGACTACTGGCAGACAGGACCTGCGTGTGACATCAGTTAACAGGTACAATACACAAAGTCAAAGTACATGTAAACACAAGGGGACAGAAAGCTTTCTGACCAGTGGTCCTGGGGTGTTGTAACTGGCTGTTAAGGGAAGAACGCTGGCTAACTTCTAGCTACCTGGCATACAGTTAAGATCCCTGTTTAATAGTGCAGAAGGTCATGAGTTTGATTCAAACGGAGCTGACTGGACATATTTCAAGGTCATCAAGGTAGGGCAACAACTATAATTATCTTATGGAAGTATTTTTATCCTAAATATATTACATTTTTCATAACATTCTCCCCATCCATAGCAATTGGAATGATCCAAACATTATATTCAGCAAGTCAGGATTGTTCCAAGCATATCCAGGAGGGGGGGGGAAGGCTTTGCATTTTATCACTGTACATCATCTGTTTATTTGAAGCTATAATTGAGGATTGATGGGAGGCAAGTAGCACCTCACTGGTATCCTGCTCACCTCTTAGCAACCAGCTGTGCCTTCATGCTTTGGATCTTAGCACTCAGAGTGCGGTTACCAATGCTCTGTCGTAGTACCAGGTTCAAGTCTTCCTCGTTGCGCTGCTGGAACGCCAAATCAGCGGCTTCTTCAAGCGACCTTCATTAAGATGTAGAAAGTATTAGTAAAGATCAATCAATTACAATGGCAAACTTTAGGGCTTCAAACCGCAGCATAACCACAGACCTTCTGAGAAACCCTGGTGACAGAGCTTTGAAATGAACAATAGGCTCAGAACTCCTGATGGAAAGTTACCTAGTAAGTCTCTTGCCACCTCATCTTTAAAAGTAACCCCTTCTGAGCAAGGTCGTATTTTGAGAACAACGAGTTTTACCCAGTCAGTCTCCAGCTAGTGCCTCAAAGGAAGTTTTTTGGACATGAGTCGTTGAGTGTTTGAACTCGGAAGGATTTGGATAAACACAGCATGCAACTGCAGTGTGTTAATAAAAAAAAAAGAGGAAAGTGCCACAAACAGCAAGACTTTGTACTGTGGTTTTCAATTTTCATTGGCACAGCTGGGCACTTCAATGGCATAACAGGATTATGCTACTAACTATAATGGAGGGGTGAGAATGAGAGGAAGGGAGTAGATCCTGAAAGATGGACAGGGGGTGGGGAAGGGGGGAATGAGGTTGATCCCTCTTCCCCCCATTCCCATTCCAGTCAGGTTGGTTTGCCTGAACCCAATAAACCAATCAAGGGAACTTGTTCAAACCAGGAGAATGATTTCGGTGGATTTGTGGGGTAGTAAGGTTGTCCGATTGTCCTCACCCCATGCGGATGTACATCTTGACTTTGTGTTCGGCAGCGACTCTCCCGATGTACTTATTTGCCTCATACTTGTTAGCATGCTTCATACAGACCTCAACAAACGGCTAGCGGGGTTAAAAAGAACCAAAAACAATTATTCAGAAACGACAGAGATCATCAAATTGTTAATTTGGACTTGTTCAAAGGATGATGGTAAACCGATATTTCTAAGAGGTAAGTAAATACGTATAAAGAAACAGTACGACCCCGAGCAGAGTTTTTCTCAATGGCTACAAATCAAATTGAAACTTTGAGAAAGAATCTGTAAGGGTCAGAACATGAGGCCATTAACCATTTTTTAATTCATACCAAAGGGCCCCACTTCATAAAGCTGTTAAGTGCAAAATATTACTTGGCAAAGATTAATTCTGCTTAGCAGAAGCAGGTTACTTAGTTATTTAGTTAACAGTTTTAATTCCAGGCATGTGCCATTGACTTATTGCCTTGTCTGTATAGTATTGTTCGTGTTGTGTGTAGTAATAAACTTTTTGACTTGCCAAAAAAACCCAAAAAAAACAATTGAATAATAAAATGAATAGTAATATCACCTCATATCCGATTGGCGACTTCTTACTCTTGGCAAATCTCTCCAGTTCTAACCAATCACCAGCGCTGGCTAAAGCATCAATCTTCATCCACCAGAACCTAGATTAGAAAAAAATAACCAACAATTCAGACAAACAGAACTGACATCTATCGCTAATAGATTTACCTGAACCCTTACTCCCTAGGCCTGTTTGCCTACAGGTGACTTCAACCGCCCACTATCCTCCTCTCCAAGGTCACTCCACACCCACACCCAGTTGACAGATAAGATTGGACTGCCCGACCCAATGAGAAACAGCTGGGTTTTTTTTTACCTACAGTCCTCAGTCCTTCTGAATCCTTTAATTGATCCCCTTCCAAGACCCATCTCAAAATGTTGACGTTTGTTCAAACGTCTTGAGTACCTTATTGGTAGATACCTGCGCTGTGCTAGACAATTTATAATTATTTATTATTATTTCATTACTGAATCACACTTTGTTGATTAATTTGTGCAACTCATAATCATAGACATTAAACCAGTGTTTGTATAGAGAGAGATTCACTGTTGCCAGCTTGGTGTTTTCATGTATATCCCCTTGTGGGAGCTTGGCCAAGTTCCTTTATTGGTTGGGGGGGAGGGGGGGCACATTCATTCCTAGCTAGTTACTGCCATGACTACAGGGAAAGTGTGGAATAGCACATCAGGACTGCTGATACATTGTCATCCTTTAAAAATGCTCACAAACCTCATCTGTTTAAAGTAAATGTTGACCGGTGATATTCAATATAATGTTGGCTTTTCTTTTGAACTGTTATTTGTACCATGAGAGAGTGCCATCAGTGCCCTTTTGGCGGATACACAAACAACAAACAAACAAATGCTTGAACTTTTATGAAATCGGTATGCCTGGCCAGTATCATCTCCTAGAAATTCAGTCTACTTTCTCAATAGGGCTTTGAAAAAAATATCTGGAACTGTTTGGATTAACCTAATATTTTAACAACATTTCATTAATGTTGAACTTAGGCTTAACCAACCATAATCTGTTTTTGAATTTTACATATGAGCTACTTGTGTATACACCCACTATGGAGTTGGCACCGGTCTCAGATATTGAATGATAAAACCACATACCTCTTGTCTGGAACCTTGAATTCTTTTCTGAGTTGCTCGGATAATTTGCTCATATTCTTAGAGATCAGTTCATGCATGGTGTCATGTAACGTCTTGCCTACATAAGTCACTTTGTACTGCTCCTCTAACTTTTGTTGATAACCAAGTAGTTTAGCTTGTTCTTCAGCTGCCTACAAGACAATATAAAAAAAAAACAACGGCTGCATTAGGACCGGACCCAAGCTCTGGTGTTACCAGCAGCAGAGTGTGGGTTCAAATCCCGATCGTGACACTTATCCATAATTGCTTTGTCAAAAGTTGGAAAGGAAGTGCATTCTGCTCTACTAGCAAGGCTCCAAGTGAATGATACCCATGCTTACATCCTTACGGACTGTGAAGGGGGTTACCCTATTTTAGCACAAGGAGTAGGTGGCAACTTGCCCATGCTGGTAGTTTTAAATGTAGCCCTCACCTTGAAGTGGACGTATGTGGCCTTGTGATGTAAGGCCATCTCTCATAAAAAAAAAATAATAATAAAAACTGACACACATCAAAGAAAAAGAAGAAGAAAAAAAATACTTTAGTGGGGAAAAACAAGAAACAAACCCACAACAAATTCCTACTATTTTGAGGCAATAAAGCTGTGGGATTTTATTGTAAGTTATTAAAGGGTCTTTTGTTATGTGTTTACCTTTGCTGCTAGTTCGTTCCTTGCCTTGGTGTAGCTATCTTGAGCTTGGCTGAGTTTAT
>CM021534.1:20365-34131 GCA_010994315.2 Pisaster ochraceus
TATGGAATAAATTAGGAGCTTCCGTTGAAATCTATCATTCTACTATGATATCACCCTAAAAATATCAATTAATAAACCACTAGGGAAACTGACTGGGTAAATTTTAGTTAATTTTGGGTTCAACAAACACAAATTAACATGCCGGCGCTCTACCAACTGAGCTATCTAGCCATATGTTGGCAGTCTCTATGTTCAGGGGTGCAAGTCAGAAGCCATTCAACCTGTAACTGCTGTATAGCCAGGGATCACACCCAAGTTTACAATACAACCTGGCAAGGGGCAGCCAGGGGATCACCTTAAAGAGATACAACTTTGTATTTCAAATATCAAGAAAGGAAAAAAAAAGGGAAAATGACTGGGTAAGTTTTAATAATTTGGGATTGATCAAAGAAAAATTGACTAAAGCGGAATTTGATCTAGGTCTAGACGACTCAGTTGGTAGAGGCTTGGCATGTTAATTGGGAGGTCTCAGGTTCAAATCCCACTCTCGTAAATTTTTCTATGTTCAACCCCAAGTTACTTAAAATATTGTTTGTTACTCAAGTGTTTCTTACATACTATTTTGTCTAACATGGACATTTATGTCAGAAAAGGTTTTTGGATGTAATGATTTGTCAAACATGTCTCAGGCATTGTGCAAATCGGTTGTCGCAAATAGTGACCCATGTCTCGTAAACATAAAGATCCATACCAGACGTTTTACCATAGACTTACTGAAGTCTGGAAGCTTTCTGCAACTTGGCAATTTGCCATCTCCTGGAAATCATCGTTCTGATAGTGAAGATCTGACAGGAGGGCCGGGTTCTGCTCTCGACAAAACTACAACAAAAAACAAATAAACACTTGATTTAAGAAACCTACAAAACTCATCAAATTTCATACAAATTTGTAGTGTAAAAGCAGACAATTAAGTTTAGCAAATTAATCAAGGATCAATTCAAATACTAGCTGTTATTATGGTATTTTTGCTGGTAACCCTAATTCCAAAGCAAGATTTTCTACGCTCAGCAAGATATTTGGAGTTCTAACGAACTAGCATAAAAGTCAACATCGGCATTTTTTTTCCTGGAGTTTCTTGTGGCAGAATCACAAGGTGTGTTGTGGCCGAGCGGTTTAGTTTAGCTCAAGTTCCAGTGGCTGAGTCATCAGGGTGTGGGTTTGAATCCTGGTCATGACGCTCGTGTCCTTGAGTTAGACACTTTAATAAATTGCTTCTATTCACTCGGGGGTAGATGGGTACCAGTGAGGACAGTGCTGGTTCTTGTGATTGATTTAGCTTGGTGCGCTACATATTTAGCAGCCAAGGCTGTATACTCCCGAGGGCATGGAGGGAGCTGAGATGGTTTAAGGAATGAAATAAATGGCCCAGTGACCAGGGATACAATTTTGAAGCTCAATAATAATTTCTTTGGAATATAAGAGCCATTATTATTATTATTGTTACTGAACAGGTGCAGTCCTCATTTTGTTGACCTAAATCGACCTACCTGCATAAAGAGACTCTGGGCCATTGGATGGTTTCTGAGTGACATGAGGAAATCCCCCATTGGCATCGTCTCTTTCATCTGGAGTAGGACCATGTACACTGTATAGAAAACAGAGAAACTTGTGGTTAACTCAATAGTATATCATTTAGTAAAACATACTGGTCAAGTCTAGCTTTGGCCATCAGACGCGGCACTGGCCATAGAATACAGAAAATGTGTGGCTAACTCCATGGACCGGTCAAGTTTAGCTTTAGAGAGAATTTTGACCAGTCCTCAAGAGTTCTAACTGTCATTTGGCCAGTGGACCGCTGTTAAAAGAGAATGCTGGATAAAAAGTCAACGACCAGGGGCATGGACGCAATAGCCCTCACTCCCCCACGAAGACTCAAGCCCAACAACACTCATCTTTTTAAGACACCTCTAAAACTTCTCAGGAACTCACCCAAGTCAGTATCACCACTCTCTATGGCTTTGATGAGAGCAACTCGTTGGTCTCTCATCGTCATCAAGAGGGGGACTTGTTCTGCTGCTCGTGGCTCGTACTCCAGAAGCTGACGGTAGACAAATAAAACAAGCGCAGTATAAAGACACTGAGAACTATGCAGCGCATGGTTTTATCAAAATAGTAAAAACTCATAAAAAAGTCATACTTTATGAGTTGGGGGGAAGAAGATAATTATTACTGTGTGACAATGAGATTTATACAGCCATGTTTTACTAAATGATATACTTTCAACAAGGTAGGGAATCTAAAAGTTTGTCAAAACAAATCAATGATTAAATGTCTCTACTGTCTGACCAATCAACGTCATCCACTGTGGTTTTGAATTACAAAAAAACAACAGTCTTATATGGCAAAAATGATCACTGCGCTTCGAACATTATTGCCCCTGGTCACTGCCCTGTTTACCATCTCAGCTCCCTTGGGAGTATACAGCATGTGCTCCCAAATACGTGGAGCACTAAGCTAAATCAACCACAAGAAACATATCTGCCCTCACAGGTACCAATTTTCCTCTGGGTGAAGAGAAGCTATTATAGTTAAAGTGTCCTACTCAAGGACACAAGTGTCATGACCGGGATTCGAACCCACACCTTGATGACTAATAGCCACCAAGAACTTGAGTCCGATGCACTAGACCGCTAGGCCACAACAGGCTATTGAGCAGTTTTTGAACAGTTGTGCCATCGTTCCTCAGTATGATATACTTTTAGAAAGTTTGATTTCACCCTTTTGATTTGGAGTTTGGAGTAATTTACTAGCGTCCTTCTTCACTTGAACAAAATCCAACACAGCATGGTAACTCAACAGCCAAACTGTTGGACTATAGTGGTATGCCTGATTCCATGTAAAGCATAATCAGTTTACTAGTGCAGTCCTCAGACCAACACCATTCAGTAACTCAACACCCAAACAGTTGGACACTGATTATGGTGGTATGCCTGATCCAACGAAAAGCATGATCAGTTTACTAGTGCAGTCCTCAGTCCAACAGAATCAAACATTGGATTTTGAAGGGTTGGGGTTGGTTTGGAACAACTTAATGAATATACACACCCTGACGGCAAGTTGGGTACGTCCACATTCTGAAGCCTTCTTAGCAATCTCCGAGTAGGCAATCCCTGGAGTGGTGTCTAGCTTACTCTTAATATCTTGAGCTATCCTTTCATCCGCTATGTGCTTCTGCAACACCTTGATACAAACATGAAAATTGACAAGTCATAATATCAGCGAAAATTGATGGGACACTAAGAGGTCAATCAATTTCCAGATTTCTAGGGGTCAATCCAGGAATCAAATTCCTTCCAGAAAATGAAACATAGCATTAACTTCAAACCCCGTACTGTCTGATCATACAATAACATCCAGTGTGGTGTTTGATGATATACAAATCATGCCAACCTGCAATGTGATAACATGTGGTGCATGCATCTACACAGTACACAGTCAACCCTCCTACCGTCTGTCCATTTAATATCATCCACTGTAGTTGGGAATGATAGATAAACTATACCAGCCTGCAATATAATACTATGTTCTGAGAACATCTACACAGTACACAGTCAACCCTCCTACTGTCTGTCCATTTAATATCATCCACTGGTTTTGAGTGATAGATAAACTATGCCAGCCTACAATATGATACTATGTTCTGAATACATCTACACAGTACGCAGTTAGTTCCCTGCACAGTTGTTCTACCAAACAAAACAAAATCTGTGCTGTTGAATGGTTTCAAAAGGTTGGTCAACTCTCAGGACGATATTCCCAAGAGTCGAAGGGATAAACGAAGGTAAACTGGTACCTTGTAGCAAGCCCAGTGGGCGAGTATTCTACTCTCCCCATCAGCCTCAGGTAGTTTCAGGAAGCGACTGATGTGCATGGCAAGACACCACTGACGGCGCAGGATCAACCTGGAGTAATAATTCAAATGAAACATTGATAAGAAAAATATTAAACTTGACACCAAAACTTATTTTAAACTGTCAAGAATTACACCCAGATCAGACAGGCTATTTGACCCTTAATATAAAGTAGGTACATCTTGACTACAAGGGTAGACTTAAAATGGTAAAAGCTTTGACAGGTCTTGACACTTGTGTCCTTGAGCAAGACACTTCACCATTACTGCTTTGTCTTTTGGATGTGACGTAAAGCCTTAGGTCCCGTGTGTTGTGAAATGCACGTAAAAGAACCCAGTGCACTTATCGCTAAGAGAAGGGGTTTGCCCCGATGTTTCTTGCGGTGGCTGCTGAATGCGCCCATAGCAACTTCTAAGCCCTTTATTAGGTGATACGTAAATTAGTCTCATAGTTCAAAAATTTCAAAAGCTCGCCTTGAAATAATTCTGTTTGTTCAAGCACCTTGAGCACCTTATTGGTAAATACGTGTGCTTTATAAGACTCATGACGTATTACATTCTTATACAGGTTATTCCAATTTCCTAAGGGCAAACAAATATTCAGAAATCAAGACTATAGGACCAATTTCAAACTTGCTTACATAGTGAAAAGTAGACGAGAACTGGTTACAATCAATATTAAGAATCAAATACATTTTGCATGGTGACCCAATGATGCTAAACAGAACATTTGAATGCTAAGTAGCTGTTCAAGTTAAATCTATTTGCATGTAAACAATGTTTTTAAAATAAAAAAATATGGAAATCTTACCTGTCGATTAACACTGGCAAAGTCAAGCGTTTGAGTCTGCAAAAACACTTCAGGAATCAAACGACTTTAAATATTTCTTTATGCATTACTAGTTGTTTCTAAAATTTTAACCATTTGTTAATGGAGCATTTTTTCCAAACTGTGAAGAAGTAATTGTTCTACCAAAATCTGAACCTGACAAAACAAAACAGTTTCATTGACATAATTAATAATAGGCATTTGTTCGGCGCTTTTAAACATTGTATCAAACTGAAAACATCTTACACTATTACTACCCATATTCATTTGGCCTTAAGCACTCCTGAAACCATCTCCTTAGCAATATGCAGCACCAGAAGCCAAACTGAGGTACAGGTTGCTAATCATTCACACCAACAATCTCTACCCTCACAGTGTACCCCTTTACTTCCGAGTGATGAGAAGCAATTAAAGTTAAGTGTCTTGCCCAAGAACACAAGTGTAATGACTGGGATTTGACCCCACACTCTGATGACTCAGCCATCAGAACTCGAGTTTGATGCCCTAAACCGCACGGCAACGACATACTACAACGTTTAGAACAATACAGCCATCTTGTTTGATTCCTGAGGCTAAAGGACAAAATTCTGGTCCCTTCTTTGGTATAATCCGACCCAGTATTCTAACTCAGTATCACACCCAGGGATCATGACCAACATTGAGGTAGCAAAGGATACTGTTCATAGCTGAGTGGAACTCCAACATGGTACTCCCTCACCGAGTTGAGAACTCTCAGCAATTTACACATGTTGACAAACTTCTCTGGATTCAGGTTGGTCAGGAAACACTTGCCGAAGGAGGCAGCCTGAAAAAATGACAACAACTTGATGGAAATAACCCACAGAGTTAATACTAAGACAAGAGGGCGCACATTCGCACAAAACCATGTGAAACGGCTCAACGAGAAGCATCTCTGTCCATTGAGACTAAGGAGCCCATCGAGACAATGGTGCTGACCCATCATACACTGTCACTAATTAGCTTGGATAGCAAACGTATTCCAATTGGGCATTCGTATGCAAATGACCCATCGGGATTTTCGCCAATGGCGGGTCGGCGGAATGCCAAGCGTGAAATAGCATGGGCCCCCTCTAAATCTATTAACGCATGAAATAAAAACAATATTAAACAAACTGTGCAAAGTTTATGACACTCATCACACTACATTACTAAACATTTGCTATCATCCATTTTAATACAGCACCAAATTGTATTGGAAGCAACATGATAAAGACTTATTGAAGGGCTTGATGACCAACTCACCCTGAGGAGCATTCTTTGAGTTGCTGGCTCATACTCACACCCCGCTGCCTCGATAGTCTGATCAACGGCCAACGACAGCTGGTCCTTGACCATCCGGATGTACTCATCGGCCTTCTGACTCTCTTTCTGTTCAAAACCAAAAATGGGGATTACTGCTATTTACATGTATTTAGGCATGATTGGCTCCCAAAAGTGACTGCTCTACAAATATCAAGACTGATCTCACCTCTGGTTCTTCTCAGAACCACTAGGTCTTTCAAGAAGATATTTTAAGAAGAAAACACAGTTGTCACTTGTAAACTATTACAAGGTTGACGGGTTGGCATGTTGTATCTTTCCTTGCCTTTCACTTCTGGGACCCCGGTTCAAATCCCGTCAGGGGCACTACGTGGATTGGCTTCGTCCCTACCCAATTGTGGGTTTCCCTGGACCATTCTCTGGGGGTTTTCTCTCACATCTAAAACTGAAACTTCCTTCCTTGCCTTCTCTCCATGGGGTTCATGGCTAGTATAGTGATTAGGTTCACTTTTCTGAGAGTCTCTAGACTTGATGACAAGTCGTTAGTCAGTGTCTATTTGTCTGCCAGCGTTGCCTATTACAAACACACATCCTGCTGTTCATGCAACAGTCACAGTGCGATTATACATTCAGGCAACAGTCGTAGGTAGCGTGTGGCAAGGTCCGTCAGCTCTAACGACTTGAGTAGCTTGTTCCGAGCCGAATATTCATATATGGTAAATTACATATTGCATATGCAAAATTGCCATAGAGAGGGCCAATGATAGCTAGTCTGACAAAATTGGAAGAATTCATTATAAACATGAGAATGTATCTTTCCTGTTGGCTTTTTTTTTTTAATGACAGTTTATTTGCCAACATCAATGTAAAAAGCATAATATTTTAATCATTATAACAATTTATTAACTTTCTTTTAAGATAAATTTGACCAATGCATTATCATAAAATGTTACTATCGATAATAAACCCCCTATTGAAGAATGAAGTGTGCGCCTGGTAGCTGCAAGATGACATATGCTGCAAGATGTATGATGAATATTCATGTCTTCACGATTCTTCACCAATCAAACTGCTCCGTCCAATTTTGGTAGTAAGTCCAATTGCATGTGTACAAAGCTGGGTACAAGTTATTCAAGACGGTAATTGCGACTGACTCACACACATATTGGGATCGAGGATGTGTGTACCGTCCCCGCAACTAGACCGCACAACAATTACCGACTTGATTTCAAGACTAGAGAGTCTCTGGCTTCACAACCAGAGTTAATAAATGAAATAAAAATAAAATTATTATCTCCTCTAAGTGTAGTCTTATGTCTTGATGTGGCTCATGGACGTAAGTTTCAATTAGTGATATATGAACATGTGCATTCCATACCTGAAATTCCTTGGAGGCTTCAAAGAGCATCGCACCAGGTGCCATAGAACCAATCTTGAAAATCTCCTCCACAACAACTGTCAGGAAAAGAGAACAAAAACACTTACAAAGAATTCTGAGTACTTTTGAATATCAAGTAACAAGCTACACAGGAAACTGGGTAAGTTTTAAAGTGACTTTGGGTTGAACAAAGACAAATTGAGCGGGACTTAAACCTGCGACCTCCGATGATCCCTCTGCTGCCGCCTCCCAAGTTCTACTGTAAAGTTGGGTGTGATCCCTGGCTATACGGCGGTTACAGGTTGAATGGCTTCTGACTGGCACCCCCGAACAAAGATATTGACAAAAAAAAGGGAGACTGCCAACATAGGGCTAGAAAGCTCAGTTGGTAGAGCGCCAGCAAAATAATCCGGAGGTCACAGGTTCGAGTCCCGCTCTAGTAAATTTGTCTTTGTTCAACCCAATATTATTTTTGAATTAGGTAAAATTCTTGCATTTGGGACACAGCCACATTTTTTTCTTTGGCCCAATATCAAGAGAGTAAAAGTCAAACTAATCAGAAAAAGGTTACAGTTTAACACTTGAGACTAAAAAAAGTCTTTGATTTCTCATGAATGAAGACAAGGTACGGTCAACAAGAAAACACAGATGGTGTAAGAATTCACCTGGTACTCGTTGTAGTAACTCATGAGTGTGAGTGTCCACGATACGTACTCCGTCTGCTTCGGGTACCAGGTGGGCGTCACTGTCCATGTTGAATGTGATTCAGAACAGTTAAGAAAATGTTCAAGTCATAATTTTTCTAGAATTATCTGTTACATTTGTTTTACTAAATTTACATTGAAAAAAAACCAACACATTCCTGTCAGATTCAATCCACTTCACAATCATGAGACTTTCTCAGTTTGTGTTTTGACTGTTTTCCCCTAACATCAGGATTGCTTCGTATTAGCCTATTTTCTTCAGCATCCTCTCTACACAGATATCTTCAGGCCTATGGGTCACAGTGCTAGTCCTTTTTGAGGCTCCCTTGGTTTGATGACAAGAAAAATATAATTACAAACGATAATAATACAAATCTAATAAAAATAAAAGCAACAACTAAATCGGACAGTAATTTCTAAAAGTTGTTTTAAAGGATATTTGATCCAGTCTTTGTGAGGTCCGATGACCAGAAGGAGGTTCTCCCAGTAGCCAACCACGGCTCCCGTACCGCACCACGCCAACTGCTTGGGCCTCATCTGGCTCTTGGTGTCAAACTCACAGTAGACTTTCTACCAAAGGGAACAAAAATTCAAACCAAACTCAGAGAGAGAGAGAGAGAGAGAGAGCAAGTTAAACGAGCAGTATAAAAACAATTCTGCAAAAGGGGAACAGCAAAGATTGAGAAGATTCAGAAACACAAAAGTGCTCATGACGCTTGCTCCAATATTAAACTTCCTCTCTGGATGTCTTCTGATGGTGCAAAAAGCGAGAAATAGTGAAAAAGAGGTGCTGCATAAAAACAGTAATCCAAAATCTAAAAATGAAATGAGCTGAGATTATCATTAAACAGATGCATCTTCCGGTTGTTTTGTTTTTAGTGCTACTCTATGTCATCTATAGTAGGGGGGGGGGGAGGTAAAACTAATAATTAAAAACAATTTGTTTATACCTGAAGATCGGAGGATCCAATCCAAAGAAGTCCTGTGTCGGCAAAGAGGGCCAGAAGACGGTTATCAAAGGATACAGCCATCTCAATGAAAGCATTGATGTTACTTCTTGTTTCCAGCATCTAAAAGATCATTTACCCCTCAATTACTCAAGAAGACAATATTAAAATTAAGTCTGCCCCGACCAAGCAGAATCCATACCCATGGTTTTTTGCTGGATTTTAAAGAAAAAACTCAAAGTCACTTGATTCGGAGGGGCCTTCATTGATTTCTAAACTTCTTTGCTATTTGCGAGTTAGCATGGTTAGATTTCAACAATGTCTGTGAAAAAGTTACTGCTTGAATTTGAACTCCTCAGACTATAGAGACAGTTGCTTTGTCACAAGATTCAGTGCAAGCTTTTTTATAGCAACCTTCAGATGAGCAAACCCTGGTACAATGGTGCCATACCCACTCATTCAGAATTGTGTTCACTGTCTCTTGATGTAGCTACGCAAAAGCTTGCCCCAAACGAAGTCAATGTCATGTTATCACAATCTTTCTTGCACTAAAACCAACGACACTTTAAAAATACTTTGCACTGTAACCTGTAAGCCTTAAGAAAAGTATGAGGACAATATGATGAAGATAAGAAAGGGTGGACCTCTTCTTACCTGTTCGTGCACATCGGTGTAGTCCAGGAGGAACAATTGTCTCTCTTTGGCAAGAAGAATCTGGGTGTGTCTGTCTCGGCAGATGATGGACCAACTACTGGGAGGACAGTCTAGACCTGGAGAGTTAAATCAATACAAGGACGGTTGAAGTAGATGGCTCAATGTTCAAAATTATAAAGTACATTTTTGTAATTTGTCTAAATGATAGATGTTGTACACCAATTTTAACACTCTCTTCAAGCTGCTACCTCGACAGACACGCGACTTTGTAATATTGCCCCACAAAAATACAGAGGAAATTTTCAACCTCACTTAAACTTGTACATGATTTTAGTTTTCTACAATACTATTTTGGAACGAAAAGGAGGAATGAGCTTATCAGCTGAAAAGTTGCACGCCTCGGAAAAACAGAATATTAGGGTGTGCAGTTCTGAAATTGTTTTTCATTCATTCAAGTATTTTTTTTCAAGACAACTCTTGATCCATAACCAGTAATTTAGAACCCTTATAAAGGTCTACTGATCAACTAAAAACAAAAAAGACCCATACCAAAAACCCCCCAAACATCCGAAGCAGGAGCCTGTTTTTACCTGGCACTTCAACCATTTTACGGCTATGAGGGTCGTCGATGTTATTGATGACAAAGAATCGGTAGCTCCCAGTCAGAATGGCAAGACCTGTGCCCACGAAACCCTGGAAGATCTTGCACTCTAGGACCTTGGTGTCACGAGCCTCCTGAAGGAGCAGTAGGAGAGAGAACATAAGCTACATGAGTCAATGGATTGGACTGATGGGAGAAAGGGAAAGGGCAGAGTTGTAGATTGTTTGTTGAGATGACAATAAGTTGCAGCAATAACACTTAGTTCTTCTAAAGCGTACAAAAATGCACCTATCCTAGTAGCTAGATCAAGGCGCTTTGCAACATTGTTATCCCTGTTCATCAGGCATACCGGTACTTAGACCATTTTGCAAACTTTCTCAACCCCCTGGAGCAGACAACCCAAAATGCTTAACTTAGCACTAAGCTAATCTATTGCTCTTTGGTTAATCCTCTATGGTTAGTACATAAAGCAAGCAATCCAATACAATACTACCTCAGCCCTCTCTCAGGGTCCCTTTTACACACCTTGGTGAAGAGAAACAGTTATGGTTACGTGACCCGGAACCATACTTTGATGATTCAGCCATTGGAACTTGAATCCCATGTACTCGACCGTGAAGGCCACCGGCCCATGACGTATCTTACTTCTTTACTTACCTGACCAAGGCTGAAGTTTCTCTGAAATGTGCCGAAGATGTCATACACCAAGACGGTGCCGTCGTCTTGTACGCAGAGAAGATCTTCTCTGCTTGACCATCCCATTTCCAACAACTGGCCACTATCCCACTGGACAGGTGAAATAGAAGAACATCAACACACTGAAGTCATGGCTTTGACTACAATACATCAGCCATCTTGAAGCCATTACATTTTCTAATAAAGCTTCAAAATGGCGGAGGGTACCTACATGTACCCTGAAGCCAGAGCCCTAAGCAGCCATTTTGAAAACCCACAAACTTACAAATGAGCATCCACAATGGCATGTTTACCTCATTTCTTAAGACAAAAAGATCTATAAGAACTGCCTCTCGATAAGTTCATAAAAGATGTCAGTAGTGGCTCTGAGTGCTGCTATGAGACCAGAGTGAGCTACTTACCCGAAACTGTGAGATTTCTCTACCAGATGATGTGTAAATGTAGACAGTTGGACGGGTGGAGCCACGGACATGTGCTGACTTACTTTCATCACGAACAAGCGCTGTGCAACACAGGAAAAGCATCTTGACAGATTTACAAGACATTCTTTGATCTCATATAAGTGAGTCTTGCGCGTGCAAATACACACAGTTATACAGATCGGGTTTATTGGGTCCTGCTATTGTTCTATTATTCCCTTTTCTAAAGAACTCCTCCGTGGGGGTCCTGGGGTCGATTTCACAAAAATAGTCCTAACTTAGGACTAGTCCTAGGAGTTATTAACAACTTAAGGCTACAACAACTACTAACAACTTAAGTCCTAAGTTAGGACGAGTAACTCGTCCTAACTCAAGATAAGACTAGTCTTCACTCTTTGTGAAATCCACCCCAGGTTGAACAAAGAAAAACTTTGTGGGGTCCATTGTTCCATTGTGTAAAAGACCCCACAAGGACCTTTTTGTAACACATGTATGCACACAGATGGAAAGTTGCACATTCCGATACAGGACAGTCAGTAGACTCTGAAAAGTAACCATTAGCTGCAAACAAGGTTGCGGCTAGCACTTACCCCTTATTAAGGTCCGTCTGCGGCTAGAACTTACCCCTTTAATGCAAAGTATACCTTTGGTTTTTGGAACCGTTTGATTGTTTTAATGCTATATAAATGTAGGTATATACAATAAAACTAACCTGTGAAAATTTCTCTTCAAAAGATGGTCGCGTTTTTTAGATATCAGCGAAAAACCGGAGCGAATATTTCCACGCAGGAAGAATATTCCCTATAGGAATAAACCATCTGAGAAGCATTACGGCCGTAACGCTTCTCAGATTCAAATTTTGGGGGATAAAAAGTGATATATTTTTCCATAACCCCAGTACTTCGAAATGAAAAGTTTCTCAAAATGCATTATACTATCCAAGTTAGTTCTTATTGCCATTAATTCTCAAAGTCATTACCAAACGTATACCTTCCCTTTAAGGTTCGTCTTCCGATACAAAAAAAAAGTGTTAATCCTTGACTTTAATTGAGATTCCTCATTATTATTATTATTTGTTCTATATGAAGCAATAGAAACAAATAATACTCATCAGGGGATCTACTGACCAATGGGTCCTCCGTAGGGGGCAGCAGCCACCTTGAACTTCTTGAGGTCAGCGACGTCTTGCCAGCTTCTATCCATACTGTACAGCTCCAACTTTCTGTTTGGTTCATTCAAATAATGTGTACATTTTATTTTTAGGCAGGTAGATTGGGCAGTGGAAAGTAAATGATAAAGCCGGAACATCATTGAACATGTGCAGTGACTGTTTTTGGAGCTCAAAATCTTTTACCATCTTAACATTTTTCCACTATATACTTTAAAGGCCTATCATTTATTAAACTAGTCTATAGCTAGTCATGATTCATTTCAATTCACAATCAACATCAATCAATTCACTCAGCACTCAGTCACGATTCTTAAAAATCATTGATTGTAAAAAATTGATAACAGCATTTCATTTTAACATAATTTTTTTTCCAGAAAAAAACCCACATGTTCCTTATCCGGGTGACAATAAATAAATAACACACATTAACAAATCTCAGCTGAGGCAGTCACCAAAACAATTGTCCGGAAACTGGGCACACAAAATGGCACACACAAAACACAACATAATTCTACTTTTGTTTTGCCTTTGACCATCGTAACAACATTCTTGTTCGTAATTTGAGTGATTATATCTTCCTTACCGGTAAAACACCTCCCCCAGGGGGTTCCAATCCCCGGTAACATGCGCCATTCTCTTTTCTCTGTAGTTTCGAATCCTCGCTTCCCAAAGAATCACATCATCACTCCCCTCCTTCTTATTAACAAAAACAATAAAGCGCCCTCTATTGATCTTTACCAGTCACGACGTGACTTTCACCAACTGCACTTCTGACACAGACATTTTAACAGAATTTTCTTTTCAGAAAAAAAACCCTCATGTTCCTTATCCGGGTGACAATAAATAACTGTGACTGTCTTTTGTTGCACAGACAGTGCAACAAAAAAACTAATTTTAAATAAATAAATAATTAAAAATATAGGTTTTGAACCCAGCAGAGTTTCTATAGCCATAGATCCACAGTCAAAAGCTGGACATACCCGCAGGAAATCATTTCAATGGTAATCACCCATTTCTGACATAATGATATTACAGAGCATTGATGATCGGGGCACTTGAAAGTATGAATATCTCAGCCAGAAGAGCTGGTACAAAGATTCAAGACCGGAAGCAGGCTGATAATCTGGAGCAAAGTTAGGAAGTTTTAGGAGCTGAAATGAACGTGTACTAATCTTCGCTTCAGTATTTGTTTTATGTTCAAAATCACCACCTTCTGGTAAGATGGAACTAAAAAAA
>CM021534.1:40366-52229 GCA_010994315.2 Pisaster ochraceus
CGTTCACCCCGAAATATAAATTTGCTAGACATGACTCGCAGAGATAAGAAAATTGATTCGTAGTCTTACATATATCCTGGGCTTACCGGTTTAGTGTATCGTATTAAATTGTGGTAAATGAGAGGGTTGCAGGTTACAAATGTATTTGAAGGCTATTCCAAAATTCTTTGTGTAAGACAGTACTTTGTGCGGCCGCCAGTTTGGAACACGTGCAACGATTTAAATCGCACGGTCTCTGAAGTTTTATTTCAATTATAAGGTCCATTTCAAATCCAGGACTGCGTCCTGAAGAACTTTTAAATACATTTTCATTATTCATTAAGTCATAGTGTTGTGTATTGATTGATTTGCAGCTTGGTATTTGACTCGACATTATTTCCACCACTCTTATAGAGGAAGGTGTGGATCATCAAACAACACCTTAATTAAAGGTACGGGCTAGATATTTTATATGGACTAAAAAATTATTATTACAGTCACTTGATAGAACAAAAGCTATTTACAATAATATTTGCTCAATATTCACTCGCAAGAATATGAAATGCTGCAGTTCCACTGTATTTTAGAAAGGAGACGTTTATTCCAACTAATTAGAGGCGATTACATGCGTCAATGGAAATGATTGGTTGTGCTTTGAACAAACAAGTGCCTTTGTCGAACTTGAATTCGTCGTCAGATAAAACATGTAACGTAAGGGTTTCAGTAACAAACTTTGTTCTTATCCGTACAGGTGTTGTTTTGACCCCCATCAATTTACGTGTAGCCTAAACTTAACTTAATTTAAGTGAACTTTATTCGATCTTTACTTTGCTTTAAATTTGGAACTTCTTATAACAAAGAGAGGCAAATTATGCCCTCTGTCACTTTTATTTCTGATCATTGTTGTGATTTTGACTTTATTTAGTAAATATTGTTTTGGATGTAATAAAACCACCTCAGATTCAAACAAACTTGGAATCGTTTCTCTTTCCAATTTCTTCCGCCTTTTTTAGCTTGGTCACAGTATGAATGTTATCTGCGTGAACCAAACAGGTCACTGCCCGCGGAATTGAATCTGAACCACCAAAAACTTATTTAACCGCTTGTAGTCGTTTAAATTACACGTTTGTTGAAGACTATACGTGACAGCGTTTATGAAGAATTCAAATATTTGTTGGAGTCGACCTTTATTTCGTGATTTATTTAATGTATCGGAGAAAACCCGAGCTTAATGGAACATCTTTGCATGTAGGGTATCCGTAATTCCCCATTCAACTCATGCAGCTGTAGGTGAGCAGATGTCATCGAATTCGTGTATAGGCTGGACTTGAGAATAAACAACAGAATACAGGAATTCTCGCGAGGCATCCCATTGCGTAAATAAGGGAAATATGTGACAATACAAGGGTGGGTTTTATAGACACACTGCAAGCGACAGACCTTGGGTGCGTTGACGCGGCAGCTGTAATCAATAACTGTTTCAGCCACTGGCTAGTGAATAACAAATGGCCGACCCAACCGAACCAAAACAGTTCTTGGTTACGAGAGCGAGTAAGCTCCCTTGGATCGTACAACTCGATTTATTAATGCAAAGCTCCCGCTGGTTCCCTTCCATCAAAATAACAGCTGGGTACTCGATCCGACATATAGAGTTGGGTTATACGATTAACGCACTGCCAAAACCTTATTCTCACCAAATAGTTGTTGACAAAACCCCTGTAGAGGTTTTCTTGGATAGCCACAACATTCTCAACGGTGTTTCTGAGCAACAAGAACAACCAAAATCAAAAACACATCTGCATGCTGGAGAAATCCTTCGATGAGAAAATCAAAGAAGCAACGACGTCTCCAAGTTTGATTGATTAGGGCATTATTCAATCAGTTGATCCAAGGATCCCTACTGGTTACATTGTTATGCAAAGTAAATTTCTGACGTTAGCTTGTAATTAGTTGTACAAACTATGACAAAACAAAGAAAGGCATTTCAACCACGCTTTGCAGCTTACTTTATAAGGCACCCGCTAAACCAATCGTTCCAGATGAAGAGTCTGCTGTCAGCCCTCGGTTTCCCTCAGATCTTCGGCTTCCACATTTGCACATTTTGAAGCGACGTAACTATAAGCACCTCCCAACGGGTAACATTTGATCGACCAAATCATTTAGAAGAAGAGAAGCTGTAGCTTCATGCAAACCAAGAGTTTCTTCGACAACTTTATATAACCAACAGGAACTAAATCTCACAGTATGATGAGGAACCCATTGTTTGAAAACGCACAAGACTTCCACGTAGTCGTAAATTCAGTCGCTTTTTGAGTCAAGTACGAGGAATCGCGTAATCTCACGGCACTGGAGCGAAGCTGATCTCATCGAATGCCTGAAGGACACGCTTCAATTATTATACACTACAACAAACTGCAACAGCAAATGAGAACAATTACGTTTTAGCTATCTATATTTGCGTATAATCAGTGTTTTTATTGAGGGAAGACAAACACCACGTCGAACCACGATAGAATCAGTCATGACATCCAGTGGTAATGTGATTGTTGCGATAAACGCTGGCATAGCATGCTCCGCTATCTTGGGAAACGGTTTCGTGATTTGCATCATGACGGTCAGACGTGAACAGTTCAACTCCTTCACCAACCGACTTATCCGTCACCAATCCATTATCGACTTCATAGCCGGTATATTCTTCCTGCTATTTAAAGTCATCCGACCTACAGCGCCGGGAATCGCCATAGCAGGCGAGACTTTCTTTGGTGAACTCCGGTGCAGGTTCGTCGTTTCAGACTTTTTCATCTGGACAACCAATGTGGCCTCTTCGTACAATCTGGTGGCAATATCGCTGGAGCGTTTTCTGGCCACGTGCTACCCGGTTAAACATCGCAACCACTGCTCGCTGGCTAAGATCAAGGTGCTTATGTTCGTAGCATGGACGATCGGTCTTATGAGCGCAATCAAGTTTCCGCTTCTGTTTCATATTAGACAGGGCCGCTGCGTGCCTACCATGATCCCCACCAATACACACCTGGTGAAGTACTTCTCCCTGGACTTGCCGCTCGAGTTTTTAATCCCGGTGAGTTTGATTACGTTTTCGTACGCGCGAATATTTCTTATGATCAGGCGCAAGCTTGACGGCTCCCAACAGAACGATTTACGGAGTCCTGAGCAAGGCCAAGCGAAACGTCATCGAGACGATGCTCATCGCAGGCATTATGTTCCTTATCTGTTGGTCTCCATTCCAGGCGTTGAAAATGAGGCTCATTTTTACTCACTTGCTCTCTCCGGAATTCTACTTGGGTTTCACGACTTTACTCGCGTGCAACATTTGCGTCAATCCGGTTATCTATTGCTTCAAGTACGAACACTTTCGTGTCCAGGTTGGGCAGTTAGTGAGGAGCAGATTTCGTCAACATCGCGTTCAGCCAGGAGAGGAGGCCAACGGCGCCGCCCGCTAAAAAATTATGACTCAACAATGACTCGGTATGGCGACTTAAAAAAAAAAACCAACTAAACTTAGATATGTGTATAAAACAATCACACGTAAAAATGCACAACGGTTATATATAAACATAATTATGTATTTTACTGTGACTTTTTTGCGATTATGTCAATACTAATGATAATGGGTCCATTTAAAATAATTCTTGTTAAACAAATTATGATCCTCATTTTAGATAAATTGATTGCATTAATTTCGAACAAACGAAATCCATACAAGGATTTGCCAAGTAAAAGAGGTAGACACAAAAATGTTAAAACATTTGTTAAAGGTAGGGTCACCGTTTGGTTTTTGTCAACGTATAAAGGATGATGAATAGGCAAAATGATCACGGAAGTGAAAGTTTCAGTTGAATTTACTTTTTACTTGCGGTATTTTCATCAAGAGCGTTTTATGCAGTTAGCGAGGTGACAGCGGGTACCAACCGCATCTCTGGCCGTATTGAGGGCAGCATTCAAACGGACACCATGGAAATGTTAAAAAGTCGCCTACTGACGATCTGGATTCAATTTTTTGACATACTTTTTAATTGACTTCTAATCAGCAGAGCACTTCAGATGAAAGACAATTCTCATGCTTACTATCATTACAATCTTCATGCAGGGTTTGAAATAAATTAATGCAGTTTTTTCGGGGTCCTACCAAAATATGACCCTACTTTTATACAGCACAATTTCAAATTACTGTACAGCTATAAAGAAAGCACACTTTGCAATTAATAATAGTTAATTCCACTTCTGTCAAACAGATACCTGTATCATGATTATAGCTGATTGTATGAGAACTGTGTTGTTCGAAGGAAACTATTAAAAGTATAAGTTTAATCGAATTGGTATAAAGTTGTATATTACTTCAGGAAGTTTAAAGAATGGTTTGCTACGAAATGGGTCATTCGCGGTCAGTTGACCGTGTGTGTAGTTGCTACGAGCACAGTGTGCCTTGGTTTGCTTAAGTCGATCTTGAGGCACTTATCACCTCGACGTTTTATTTGCGACTTCTTCAAGAACATGAGCACCCCCAAAACAAAATTTCCTGCATGAATTGTTGAAAGTATCACATTTAGATAATTCTCTGCTATATTGACATTATTGTTTTTAGTATTATTTTAGAAAGGCTTGGAACAAATTATAGCGGCTTAGGAATAGACTTGCTGTCCGCAAACAGCCGAAGACTCGAGACTTGTCTTCGAAGGCTCGAGACTTACACGGGCTGCGAGCGTGGCAAGATTTGGACCCCAACTTTGATAATCCAACCACCCTTAGTCTAGGGTGCTTGACCGCCCAGACATTCCACTCTTAAATTTCACCTCCCAGCCCGTGTTCTGTTCTTATACAATTAATTTCATGCCTAATATTTCTGCCGTACATTATTTCGTCATAACTCCAGCCCATTATAAACTAGAACAGCAGAAGCTGCCATGGTGAGCTGCCGAACGCCCGATAGAGAAACAATGAATGATATTTAAAAAAAAACAATCAGTTGATCAACTGATTTTCAAAGAGGTGGGAACAATTAACATGTACGTAGTTGACCATTGCCTACTTGGTTTGAAATGAGGGAAAGAGGCTCAGGATGGGTGGGGGCTGATTACGATGAAACATAGGTGTTTTATAAACCACATAACAAAAACAAATTCTTACATGTAGCTCTAGCTCTGGTACATATATATGTCATAAAAGACACGAATTTACCAGAGTAGATGCATCTATGTACATGTATCGAAACAGGTACTTTGAAAGATGCATGCTTGTCAAAAACATTATAGCTGTTGGCTATCTCTCACATTAAGAAAGGCGAAACAGTTACATGTGTACATAAAAAAAAAAAAATTCTTTGCATTTCCTCTTACACAAGTATGTATGGTTCCTCCACTCATTAAGAGCCCACATTATCACAAACTGAACCTTCCGAGACATCACCCTATAGATGCATGTTACAGGATGCATACAGTCCCAGCCTAAATGGCTTACCTCTTTGCCCTCTGAAATTGTACTGAATGATCTAGACACAACAGCATCTCTGCCACTTACAACATGACCTAAAACCTTCCTTTGTATCAAACAGAGAAACTAAAGCCTTACAATTGGAATTGAATTAGACCCACCACATTTGTTTCAGTGCCATACATATACGCCAGAAAACCCACACATGCATTGGTTCAATTCAATGCACATCACACACATTCATTGAACTAGGCAGCGGTACACACATCTACCAGAAATCTTCCATCTCCACACAAAAATGCTTTTCTGAAAAATACTCTGCATTTTTTATTATTATTATTTTTTTACCCACAAATATTGTTGCAATAGTAAACCTGATTTATGTTGATGTTAACATTAAATATACCATTTAAAAGCATTCTTATTCGAAGCTCATTGCATAACCATTAAGATTACTCGAAGGAATCTGTTTAATTTCCAGAGGGTAATAATGTACCCTGAAAACGTTAACATATTTAAACAAAAGAAAAACTTGACCACAATTTCCATGTTCACTTAAGTTGAGTGAATCTATTCACACAAAAACAAATTTCATTACACAACAAACTATCTAAGGCAAAAGCTTTAACAAAAAGTTTCAATGCGGACGGCCGGACAGACAGACAGACGGACAAACAGCCCGACAGATGGACGGACAAAAACGGTATTACATAGGCTCGCATTCTGCTAAAAAGCAGCTCGCCAAAAATTAGTATTATTGGTTCGCCGTGTCATCTACAAAGGCTGTACTAGAGCTCATCCAATACAAGATTCTGCATTTGCTTTGTTGACAACGTAGAACCCATAAGACATGGGTGGCAGAAATAGCTGACGTCCTCCTTTGATTCGAACAGGTGTTAGTTCCGGCAGGGTCCTGTTATTGACCATTTCTAACAGGTAGTTATTGAGCTCTATTTGTCTGTCAAATAAACGCAAAAGAACAATTAAAAAAGCATTTCTGAATTTTTCCACTGTTCTTACATCTACAAACTTTTGTTTTAAAATAATACGCATTTATTCAAGTGTACATATTTATAATATAATCACTTCATCACGTGAGGAAAGCACTGACTTTAAGTGACACTAATATGAAAGAGTTAAAATACCCCAAGCTAGACATAGCTTAAACCCATAGCTTCAGATGCTTTTTTGTTATTATTTATTATTATCGTGTTCTTCTTTATTCTTCTTCAAGTGGATACACTATGGGACTTTCCGAAACCATGACCTCCGTTGTTACGGCTTGTATGATTATATTATACATTTCTGGTGTTGAAACCAAGGATGCCTCATAAGTGAACTTGTATCACTGTAGCTCGCAAGCCCAACAAGGGTGCTTGCTATGTGAACCAGAAACACCAGGGTTAACCATAACTATTCCACGATAAGTGAAGTGATTCCGTGTCTCCATGTTTATTGCAACATCAGAATAGTGGTCCCATGACCTCTTATGTGTACAATACTACGCGGGGGAAAGTAGTCCCTATTACATATCACAACAATAAGTGTTCTGGGTTCTTTTACGTGCACTACAGCAGCTTTATCCGAACAACAAAGCAATTATGTTAAAGTAATCTGGCTCAATGACACAAGTACCACGACCGTGCATTGAACCCACACTTCCCTTTATATAATAGCAGTTTTGAATGCTAGTATTTCATTGCACTGAAAAAGAAACCAGACTACTTTTTCATCCAGCCTCGGTTTCGTTACATTGGTTTAGATTGGAGAAAATCAAGATGGCCACACCATGCTAAAGGTCTATTGCTGCTGCAGTTATACTTACGATGACGTCATGCCCGACGGCCCATGCGGTGTTAGCAGATACTGGTCGACGTCTTGTCCACTGAGGTCTTGAAGGAGCGTGATGTTCGCCAAGTAGCGCTTATGCATATTCATGACGATCAGAGTCACTGCGCCTGCGTCATAGCCACTTTTTCTTATAACAATTAGTTGAAGAAAATCATAATGAATAATCGTTTTCAACAAAAACGAAATGATGACAAACTTAATGCAGAATCATTTACCAAGTGGTGCAGTTTTTATGATTTGAAATGCAACGAAACACTGCACAAACTGGGGTCTTAAAACTGCCACCATGGGTGTTGTCACAAACACCGAAGAGAGAGCCAAAATGAACACAATGGTGTATATTATCTCTACGGTACCTATAAGTATGTGACAACACCCATCATCTTAGTTTTTGTAGTGGTACCTTTGACGATACACTGTACATACATTTTATGTGGAGGTTATGATATAACACTTACCCTGTGGACGTGCAGTGTGCATACACACGCACAAAGGGATCGTCTTCACTCCGGTTTGTGTTGACTATCTCTGCTTTAAGTACAGTGGAGTTGACTAGATACTTGTAAATGTAAGCTGACCAATAATCCTAGATAGAAGTGTCGGAAATAAGTGCAATTTAGAACGAACCCCGTGCAGACTCCAACGTCGTAAGCTCATAGGGTGCCCCCATCAACGCTACAAGGTGTTGACGTCAGATCTCGACGCGATTGTTAGCCCGAATGTCTGACGTTTCGATTGTAACTAGGACAAACCAGTCTGTGTCACTAGCTATTTAGCATCCGTCCCTGGCTCCGGGCTAGCTTCGCGTAAAGTGTCACTGCTGGGGGCTGTGACTACGGTGCCAAAGCCGGAGATTCTGTGCCCCCCCCCCCCACGCCCCCACGGCAACTGTGTACAAAAGTATTCTGAGAGCGCCCTCTTTTGAATCAACCTCTCCCAGCCCATGTTAATTTCCCATATGGGGGACAGAATCTCTGGAGGACAGAATCTCCGGCGGACAGATTTCCCTCCGACACGGGAACCCAAGCGCAGGGTTTGGAAAAGGCCTTACACAGAGTCACTTAAAGGTTATCCTCGGCTCAAAGTTTTTTCAAAATATTTGTTGAATGTACAGTAAAGATTCATCTTCTTAAAACCGACCTTCAACATTTACTAGATGTACTATAAGGTAGTTTTGTTTATTCCTACATCGATGTGTGATTATAAGCACTGTGTATACTCCGTGCTTTCCCAAGTCCTGCAGAAAAACTAGAGCATGCCTACCGGTTTGGGGTCGAGGTTATCGAGATCCAGCATCGTGTATCTACTACCGTACAGCGTAGCCCGCATGACGACATCAAGCCCCATCTTAGCACTCATCCCAAGCTTATCTAGAAACCTATCAAAGAAGAAAGGAATTATACTAGTAAGATGCCACCAGCACTAAGCCAGGCTTGAGCCATGCCTACTAAATCTCTTAAATTAAATGCACCACCAAATGATATAGTGATCTACAGAAATCAATTTACATGTGATTTACAACTCAATAGATGGCGTCCGTTACGCAAGCACTACACTTTGCCATTGAAATTATCCTTGATGTTGCTATTTTCAGCTGGGTAAGTAGCCTGACCTTCATACCATTATAAAAGATCATGCACTGCTGACAAATCAAGCTTTTTCACAAGGAATTGTAGCCCAGGAAAGATTATTATAGGCAGATTTCTTGATGCACGATTTTCAGTTTTCCAGCGCAATATTTCAAACAAGCTGCATGACTAATTCCAGCCCGATTGACTCCGATCAAAGACACGTATGTAAACGTTGCGATCACTCGATGTGGGCCCAATGTCATGTCTCTGCTTACCGCGAAATCCTGCGCTTTTATAGCCCATAAACCTCTTGCATTGGCCGCCATCGTTTATGAAAATGTGCACGCTTGAAAGGCTTACATTGGCTGAGAGTTGTGCGCAGCGCGCACACGCCTGCACTTTTCCATTGTTTTTCATCAAAGATGGCGGTCGATGACGTCATGATGCGCAATCCATCATATAACAATGTGCTTTGCGTGGCTCCATTTGCGCAGAATTCTACAGAAAGCCCAAAATATATTTGCTTGCCAAAAAGGGACCAGCAAAACATGTTACAATATTATGAGAGTATGGACCCGGATGCTACATAAGACATTGAACCAACTCTCCCTTTACTCCTGGGTGAGGAGAAGCAATAGTCCTTACAAAAATCCTGCAACGTATCTGTCAGACAAATTTTGTGCTCCTCCATTGTAGGCACTGCCCGTTTCGCCCAGCATCAGTTTAGCTCTTTCCCCGTAGTACTTTCCAACTTCAGATTTCATTCGGTTGATTTGACCTGGAAGAGTATTATCAAGTGTTTTCGGGTCAAGGAACGCATCCAATGTAGCAGACTTGCCGTCCAGGTAATAGCTGTGAAAGGTAGTACTGTTCGTTGAGTTAGTTGACGAGAGAAATCTGTTCATAAAAAAATAAAAATAAAAAACTCACATTTCATAGAGTATGCCCCATGGACTTTGTAAAGCAAGTTCAGAAACAAATCACCAGTTAGCGATAGCCAGTCCCTGATGAGGTGTACAACGCTTTAAAAAAATTTGATCGCTCCATTTTATGGGAAAAGGGAGTTACCAAAGGTTTGACTGGAGATGAATCAAACGTCAATGAACACAAACTGAACGTGCATCATGTCAAAATTTGAAAATTGGAACCTTTTCAGATATCTGGTTGTACTTTTGGCTCCTACGCTGTTTATATCTGGACCGAAAACGGAGGCGTTTAAGTAGTTGAACCTTTTGTTAAGAACTGTTCGTAGCACATTGAAGTCCTGGCCAACCCGTTTTCCTGATAAACTGGTGTTTGCGTGGCTTGGGTAACTGTTGGGTTCTACATTAACAAATGGAAAAGAACAGCAACTTCTTTTAAAAGGTCATGTAAATGGGCTGTATCGTTAATACCAAGGGCAGGTCTGTGGCTGTACGTGAAACTATGAACTCTCACCAGTTACTGCGCACGCGCCGTTCCTCCGTATGATAATCTATAGACCCATTGCACAACGCGCAGCGCACATACACGCGCGTCTCCTGTCCGCCATGCTGGGTGTCAAAACGTGCACAAAAGGATGGTACACGTGTTCACACGCGCATTGTTCGTAAACACGTGTACCATCCTTTTGTACACGTTTTGACACCCAGCATGGCGGACAGGAGACGCACATGTATGTGCGCTGCGCGTTGTGCAGTGGGTCTATAGGCCATGTTACACAGGGCAATTTTTCTAGGCAACTTGCAGGCAGCCACTTGCACTGTTTTCAAAAGGAACACTTCAGCAGCACAAGAACCGTCCTTTGAGCTGTAACTCACTATTCCAAGGACAAGAAATAGGAAATTGAAATGTGAATGAATTTTCTTGCTTGAGATTGCCTAAAACTGGTTGCCTGAAAATTCGTGCTCCGTGCTACATGGCCTTAATGTACACCGCGTGCGCAGTGAACTGGATGAGAATTCATAATTCCATGTACAGCCGCATATCTTTACAAAGTAGAAGTGGGGCGTTTTGTTGCAATGCGATGTTGACATCCACCATTTCTTTTTTTAACATCAAACTTGTAATCTAAATCATTGCATCAATGCATGGCATATTTTAGGTTGGGGCCAATGCAGGTTTGTCATTCGAAAAAATATAGATTGATCAGCAATGGCAGCCATATTGATTTTTGTATATGAATGTCTTGTTATTATCAGGCATGATATTTGGATATTGCAAAAAAAGTAACAACATTTTATCTAGTACAAGGGCTGACCTACATATACGCATGGAATATGCTTTTTCCCCAAGGGCAAAACAATCTGAAAACAAACTTAAAGGGACATGTTGCCTTGGATTGGACGATTTGGGCTACAAAAAGCGTTCTTAATTAAATTAATTTAAATGAATACGGTTGAACAGATGTTTAAAAGTAGAATAAAATGATCCACAAAAACCAAATTTGTGACTGCAAAAGAAATGGCGGACCGTACAGTGCTGCACAATATTCATTTCAATTTATTTCATAACAAAAGTGTTTGTAGCCCAAATCGCCCAACCCAAGGCCTGTATTATACATATACTTTTACAAAGGGAATGTCTGCGATGGCCATATAGCCAAAATATATATTTCTCATGACATACTCTGACTGTGTTTCAAATTCCATGCTTGTGTCATAATAAAGGCACGATTCCCCCAATGTGTCTCCTATCTGCCCCCACTAGTTTCAAACATCTTAATTCTACCGCCTTCTTTGAGCCACTACATTGTTCGACTTTACCCCTAAGGTTGAAAGATCTACATACGTTTTGTAAGCTGCATGTCAACTAATATTATTTTAATATTTTGCCCGGCCCACACACCCTCATAAATTTTTGCATTTCCAACTCAACGTTTCCTCATCTAAACCTTTTTTGTGCATTTTCTTTTTTTATGGATTGCATTATTTGTAACTTGAATGTCTAACGGACGTCAAGAACCAGACCTAAAGCATACCATAAGAGTAACTATAAATATAAATAGTAAACTTGCGGGTACAACCATGTGTAAA
>CM021534.1:95757-122873 GCA_010994315.2 Pisaster ochraceus
TTTGTCTTTTCTGTAGATTGTATACCATATGGTTCAATTCACTTAGCAGTGTCCCGTGGCCCCAATGATAAATAATTGCTGTACAATTCCTATGGGAATTCCGGGAGAGCTGGTCATTGATGGATTTTGTGTGTGTGAAAGAGACCCCGGATGGGAACAATACTTTTTCCATGCTATTTGGCTATTTGTACATCAATGTTTTAAGCTCTTGCCTTTTCCCAATCAGGTCTTCCCGGCTGCAGTTGGGTCCTGAGTCCCGTCAATAAATCACGGTTTTCCTTCTCCCGGACTAAGTCTAGCGCCATCTGGAGGCCAATGTTCTTCAGGTCGAGACGTTTCATACCGGTCATGAAGAGATGAATGTCAAGGAACCGATCCAATAAGTAATGACTCTGTTCGTTCTCCAGGTGTAAGAGCATGTCCACAAACCATTCAAAGGCCATGTAGTTTCGATTCATCCATATGAAATCAACCTGGCATTACAGAGATGGATGAAAATCCAACGTTCAAACAAAACTTGTTTATGACCGGTACGACTTTGTCCAAAGCCCAACCCTTAATCAAGTTTTCATAAAGAACAAATCTAAAAGTTAATTCTGAAAACTCTTGCCATCAAGCTCATCTTCAAGATTATCCTTTTGCACAGACTGTCTACCTGTTGTAACGTCACTTACCTTTTTGACCCCGAGGGCGCGCTTCTGTCTCTCCAGATCAACCCACGAGTGGCTGCAGTTTGGACATTCGCTGAGAATGTTTCGATGCCTGTACATGATGGACTGGAGAATGGAGGCGTAGGGAGTGACACCAATCCCCGCTCCGATCATCACGGCGTGCTCCGAGTGGAAGATGCTGGTGCTGGGGGTACTGTACGGTCCTTGGATGTGAACCTTTTGTAAAACAACAACTTTCATGACGCAGTGCCAACTCGGGTCAAGAAAGAGCAACACAAAAAAGTGTCGATAATAAAGATGTTTGGCTGCAACATCATGTTGTCATTCAACAAAAGTTTATGTTCCTAAAGATGGACACCGTATGGAACTATACATGCTCCATATAAAAATTATAAGGGTATGAATCTAGTGACTGCAAGTCTTACAGCACGGTAGCAATCTACACAGCTGGTCATGTTCTACATAGGCCTGCGTATGGCTTCAATCCAATGTAGCTCAATCTAATGTTTGTCGCAATGTTGTATACAATGCAATACTTACGCGTATTCGCCCCTTGGTTTTCAAGTCGAATGTGATGTTGGAGTGACGACGATTTTCATCCACCGAGATTGCTGCAGGTTGGTGAGTTGTCTCCTCTCTTGTGGGTTTAGAAACTGTAGCATCACCGTTGGCGCCATTACCCTGTAGAAAAGATTTCAAAAAAATCTTCACGAAGATGTGGTTTACATCACAATCCCACCTCGTTCCGTAATCATCTGTGTCAGTACTTACTTGACCTTCCTCTGCTGTACTAGTTTCCGTATCAGTGTCTTTGCCTGCATCTTTAAGACACGCCCTTTCAGCTTCTTCTTCAACAGCTTCAGCATCATGAGCAACTTCGATGGAAGCAGCCGATGGTATCTTTCTTGAGAAACGGTATCCCTTTCGACTGATCCTAAAGACGGGGCGTGATTTCTCAACATCCCCCTCCTCATCCGAACCATCTTCGGAGTCACTCGAAGACATGTCAATGGCAACCTCTTCAACCGTGAAGATGTTTTCGGCTTCCTCTCCCTCAACTATCGGTGCTAATTCAAAGCCTTTGTTCGTGTTTCCTTCCAAGTTGGATTTTTGCGATTGTGACGTCAATTCGGCGTCAAATGATTGATAGAGAAGCTTAGTCCAATTACCGGCGGACCTAATGTGCAGTGATACAATATCTGCCGAAAAAAACGCACATTGTATTTGTCCACTTTAGTTTTCTCATGCATTATTTCGAAGCTTAAAATAATAAATAAAATGAAAAAATTCTGAACTGAAAAAAAAACCAGAATTTTTAAATAGATGCTAATTCTAAACATGTTTAATAATTACTGTGTGAACTAAGCGTGTACATTGGATGGTGCAAATTGATCTGGAACAATCAATCTAATAAAATTATTAAATATTTTAGTGGCGGTAAACGCACCAGTGTCTTCCGGAGCACTGCTTATTGTAAACGGATGCCACTCGTGGGCTGCCATTTTGGGGATTTGGATGAAGATGTAGTCGCCAGCTTTGTACTTGAAATGCCGCGGTCTCGTCAAGACTAAGTGGGTCACCTGTAAAATTAAAAACTTGCCTCAGTCTATCGAGCAAATAAAGGAACTTATTTAATAACGTTGATCCCAACTCTTGCTGGTGAAGGGTTGGCGTAAACGTGACAACCTCTTTCCCACCGTAAGTCTATAGCCAGCCTTTGTCTTTTCCACATATATGTTCATGGTAGATGTGCCTCCAGCCATGGTAGATGTGCCTCCGGTCTAGTTCCTCCTATCAGGATGTTTGAGCGTGAAACCAGGCTTTCTGTTTGTTCTCACTCAAAACGCTTGTTTTGCTGAGATGAAGACAAACGAGTCATTCCAACAGCTTTATTTCATGCCCTGCAACTCTTTGGAACTTCTTGCTTGGCAGTTTCCATCCGTCCTCCAATCTAGACTTGTTTAGGAGGAATATCAAGTCCTACCTTCACCTCCCCTAGGTATAATTCATCTTCAAAACAGTTTCTTCTTGTATTGGCCCCTCAACAAAAGTGGCTTTTAGCTTTGTTTGGAGTGAACTTGAATTTTAACAACAGTTTAAAGGCGTCGATAATTTTACCTATAATGTCTGGTGTCTCTTCTGGGCTTCCGTATAAAAAAACCTCTTTTTTTGGGGGGGGGGTGTCATTATTACACCTGTTTGAGAGGATCTTTATGGTGTCTCGCCAAACGGATGGCGCTAGATTAAGGTACTATAGCGACATCTTTCTGATCTCCTCAATGGGAGACTTTTGGTGACTTTAGGTGGCAGCAAACTTACCCGGTAAATCCATTGTTCCTTGAAATGTGAGCATGCTCAGAACGACGTAGACAATGGACATTTACCAGGTAAGTCTGCTGCCACCTAGCGTTCCAAAGTCCCCCCCCCCTCCCCCCGTTGAAACGTATACTTACACCCGAGGGGAGTAAGTTAACTTCCTTGACGTATGTCTTGCCATAGCGAAGTGCCTTGACGACCTTCATATCACTGAACTTTTCCAGAATTAACAAAATTGCCGGACCCAAGAACCAGCACCAAAATCTTGGACCGTGTAAGACGAGCAGAAATAAGAAGGCTATGTAACAGAACTTGTGAGTCCAGAAAAATATCTGTAGAAATATAATTAACATTTCACAAGTTAAAATTCTACATGATTGTACATGTTTTTCCATAAAGTGGTAACCTTTTTATATAGGATTGAATAAATGACACAACTCCGATGCACCAGACTATTTGTGTTTCTTACATCGGTTTTTCATAACAGAACGGATCGGGAGAGAAAAGCTAAATACATTTCACCATAATAGGTTTTTTTTAAGGCTATTGTTTTGAAGTTAGAACTACGCCCTTAGATCATGGTAAACTAAGGCACCTTATTTTAAAGCAACTTCTCACTTACCTCAAAGTGTCCAGAACGTCTGACGTATGAGAGGGAACCGGCAATGAGGACCAGCAAGACAGCAGCGAGGATCCAGCCCGTGATGAAGGCGCTTCCTTCTAGCTTACCGACTTGCAGCCCGACTGGCAGGATGGATGGATTGGTGAAAAGCAGCTCTACGGCCGTAAAGTTTTTATATGTTTCTAAAATCACTAAGCAAACACAACCGAACAAAAATGTTTTAAAAATATAAATAACTAGAATCGATAATGAGTTGGAAGTTGTGTATTTATAAAATGCTGTTGTCATCTTTAGCACACTGTACAGTGTACACTAAACATCCGTTAACACTAAAAAAAATATTCCCGGGTCAGAATTGACACAGATTCCTGATCCCACAGGGGGAACCTAACCAATATCTGGGTCAGGCTGACCCAGAAACTGGTCCAGAAATTGGGTTTCAATTCGGAATGTGCGTCAGTCTGACTCAATTCTGGGTCATTTTAACATAGATTTTGAGTCATAGGCCGTGTCCGAAACGGCAACTTCGGCTACAGCTACAGCTACATTCAGGAAACATTCAGCGCGTCTGCCAGTGTGTGAAGAATAGGCAGACGCGCGCGATCTTGCCGTAGCTGTAGCCGAAGTCGCCGTTTCGGACACGGCCATACTGAACCATAAATGGGTCAAGCCCCATGGGTGCCGGATCCATGTCGATTCTGAGAGTGTTATATCTGTAGAGTGTAATGACCGTTGTACTGTTGTGGTAAATATTGTGACGCTGTAGTAAGCATTATACGAGTAAACATTGCACTTATTAGTTTGTAGTAACCACTGCAAGGTAGTACGTTTTGCAGTAACCATACTTATGGAATCAGAGGTGCTACTAGTGGTAACAATATTGTTGGGGTTATTGAAGTATCCAGTTACTGAAGTTAAGTTTGTCAATTGTTTTGTTTAAAGAAGACACTTACGTGCGTTACCGACGTGCCCCAAAGTGTGTACAATTGCGAGGATAAAACTCAGGTAGCCGAGTAGTTTATGAATAGTAATGGTGTCATCAAAGGGTAGAAAATGAAACAACCAAGTTGACCTCAAGAAGCTTAAGGCTTTACGGAGCATCAAAAGCACAATCACGGTGCAGTCGAAGTTCAGCGCATTGCCACAACCACGAGCTATAGAAAAACATCGAAAACATTAACTGGGCACTTCAAAGAAAAGGAAACATCCACTGCGCTTCGAAATGATATAATAGAGTACGCCACCTAAAGTTTGCCGAATGGCTTCTTTTTTCTCTTCTTCTTCTTTGTATTCTTACAAAGAAAATAGTCGATTCAGAATTAGGAGTACTGACAGCTGGGTATGCAAGCAGGCCGAAGTCGAGTCTCCTACCAGCCCAGTCTTGTAACATTGTTTCAAGTCTGTATTTTTAACTGTGTGATTTACGGGGAACATGAACAAGTTCTGAACTTTCCGTTTAGGCAAACTTACCAATGAGAAAACTCCAATTAGCATCTGGTGTGAGCGAATAGCCATACGCTGACGCCACGAAGAGGGCGATATTGACGATGGCTAAAACTAGCACGAAGATGATTCGGTTGACATTATTGCGAATGTAGGAAGCTGTTTTTGTCCCAATGCCAACTCGACCTTCTTGAGTCTTTTCGGTGTGTTTGGATCTAAACCAAGCAGTTGCACTGTAAAGAATATAATGAAGCAAGATATACAACACATCAAGTTTGGGTTTTCTTTCTTTAATTTACGAAAGAGAAAGGTGTCACAGGGGTCGAACGGGGTCAAAGGGGTCGAACATTCTTCGAAATAATATGATCTTCTTTATTGGCGTGAAACATGTGTTCAGATACCCCTATGTTCCGACACTCCCACTGCAATGTTTATTCCTAATTCTAAACCCAAACCCTCGCACCCACCCCGGTGGCGTACATAATGACTATCGGAACATAGGGTTGTCGGAACATAGGGGTTTTGGAATCTAGAGCAGTCACAATATGGCTTACAACTCTCTTTCACTTTAACTTTTCTAATTATTTGAAAAAGAGGATTTGACAAAGTTTTGTTTTGGGATAAATTGGCCTCTAATTACGTTCTTTCTAAAACATGAACAACCACCAAAATCAGCTGTTAAGGTGATATATGCGGAGCCTGTGCACTTAATACCCTAATGTGAAGTTGTCTAGGAAGTCTGGGTAACGCCTCAAAGAAATCAAGAACTCTTCAAACGAGATGCTGCCGCTGTTGTCTTGATCTGCACTCGCGAACAGTGTGTCTGTCAGATGGTCTAGCTTGGTCTCACTCAGCTGTACCGAACTTTCATCCATTCCTGTCTTCAAGAGACGCCGTAGCTCATCCTTGTCGATCTCTCCGTTACCTGATTGGGGCAAAATACGTGGCTCCGTGAGTACCTTTATACCACGTGTCCATATATTATAATGATATAATGCTCACCAACAAAACGATATCTTGAGGAATTTTACTTATCCCCTTAGCTTCAGTAAGTCATTTAGCGAGATAAAAATTATCTCGTTTGCTTAAAAATATTTATGACACATCAGGAGCTCCGTATACAGCATTACAAAGTATAACAAAGTGTAGCCTTTTTATTTTCGTTCATTCTAAACTGAAGCAAAGAATGAGATTCTGACACTTTTTCGAAATGAAACTTTTTACTAATAACAAACTTTCTTATGGCTAAGCCATCGTGTGGGTTCGAATCCCGGTCATGACATCCACGTCCTTGAAAAATGCACTTAACTTTGATATTGCTTCTCTTAACACGGGTCTATGGGAACCTGAGAGGGCTGAGGCAGCATTGTGTTTGAAACCCTTTGGAGCTTATAAGCTTGGGGTTGTATGCTCTTCAGAAAGTGTTGAAAGTTTGAACAATTGTCTAATATATGCCTGATGAACAGGGATAATAATGTTGTAAAAGCGCCGTGGTCTAGCTATAATACTAGGATGTGTGCTATTCAAGAACCAAGTATACAGCTTGACACTTATAGATCATACTCAGGAATGCTGAGGAGCTACAGAAGTTTTAATATCACCATTCTTGCTGTTTAAAAAATGAGAAGATCTTTTTTAAAATTATGAACAAGCTTTTTCTGCGACGTTCTAAAAAACACGTGAAATAATGAAATAAAACAAGCTCGTATTACTACAATAACATACACTCTAAAAAAAAAACAGGTCAAATTTGACCCGATTTGGGGGTACCGGAGGCGGACTAACTTACGGGTCAGTGTGACCCAGTCTGGGTCAGTGGGACCCATTTTGTGCCGAAATTACCCATAAATGGGTCAAACTGACGCAGAATCTGGGCTAAAACCCGAACTCCAAAACCTGTAAGCACAAAAACTTGCTAACCGCATAAAAATATTGCTCAGCAAAAACTGGTTACCAACCAAAATTCTATAAGGTTTACATTGCTGTGACTGGTGCCCCACACATTTGTTGCTTAGCATAAAAAATTGCTAAGCAGTATTTCCGCTTAACAGCTTCAGGAAATTTGGCCCAGGTTATAGTTCTGATCCGGATTAGCCCGGGAGTTTTTAGAGTGTTAGCCCGGGAGTTTTTAGAGTGTTATGGACACTTTCTCTCTTTGGTCGCATTTGCCATGTTCCCTGGATGTACAGCAACAACGGCAGTTTGATTCCCATTTATTAAAAGCTATTAGATTCGTTTCTGCCATGGCTCAGTTTGGCTGTAACGAGTGGAATATAATGACTTCATCATGAAAAAAACGAGATCTAGCAAAAATGTCATTGTACTATCAAGGACAGTGATCATTCATTCTCGTACCACGATACAAATCCAAGGTTTGTCCACCTAGTCTTCTTTACAAGAATGTAACACATGAATAGGCAAAGTGTAAAAACATATTGTTAATCTGTTTGTCCTGATTCCAGTAAAGATGGTTGATCCAAACCAATACGTGATAAATGCTCATCCAAAGAAGGTCATCCGAAACGAACTGGCGGCTGCGTTCAAAAACTAATGGAAGTGGCTTCAGGAAGTGTAAGACCACGATAAAATAACAAGTTATGAAACACACTACGGCGGCCTTGTTAGCTTCGAGAGGCACGTAGTACAGATTAATGACAAAAACAGAGAAATACAATATGGCGGCTTGGTTAGCTTTGAGAGGCTCGTACTTAAAACCTACTGCAATATGGTGAGATTCTATCATGGTAGAAGTGGGATTTAATACCACTCCAAGCTTTGCGTGTTTGGCTTTGGCTACGGCAATTCAACATAGCTGTAATTTAGCCATAGCCACAACCAATGTCATCAATCATGTTGGACTTTGGTTATAAGTTAGCATGTACATGTACCTACGGGGACTAGTCACCCATTTGGAAGCACTGCTGTTTGTTACTATAAGTGTTCTTTTCTATGTGTGGGGTTATAGGACAAATACATCTGTACCTCCGGTACTAGTTTCATTTTTCATAAAGCACCCATGACCTGACGTTACTACCCAAGCAAAGAGTCTCTCATTGCGGCAAAAAAATGTTGTTGTCGTCCACCCCACCCCCCCCCCACCCTAGAAACTTAAATATCTTACTGTCCAGGTCGTACACGTCGAAGAAGAACCTAATTTTGTCTTCTTGTGTTCCTTCGTTGAGAAGGAATAAGCCATCCATCATTTCAGTCTTGGATATCGTGCCACTTTTATCATCATCGAACATGTCAAAGAAACGATCTGCAAAGAACACCTGCAGACCCAAAGGAAGGTTAAATATTAATATTTGACATTAATTAAGTTGGTGCGTTCGTTGAAAAAAATACCTTTGAAATTCCCACAATCTGAACAAACAAAGTGTTTTAACAAATTCGTATTAATTAACACGTTTCTCTTATAAAGCAGCGATACACCGTATTTTGTAATGATTAATTTCTTTAAGATCGCAAGTGCACTCGATGTTATGTTGGTCTAAAATAAAACATTTGAAGTTCGTATGGTGTGTGATTAATGAGAACTGAATTGTGTGTGTTTTTTTTTTTAATGTTAAATTGAGAAATCCGTGCGGGCATTAACAACGCGTGGATGGCTCGATTCAAACAAGGTGATTGCTTACGCAAATTTCTCACAAAAAGTGTTACTATAAATTGGTGTTTCGTATGTGCTTGAAGACCGCGATAAATGCAAGTCTACTTTCCCTACATCTTTGAGCATGGTCCTGGTCGTGGCACAATGTCCTTATGAGAAAGACCGTACGTTGTCATTCGGATGGGACACTTTCAGCCGTAGGTCCCACGTAAGTGTACATCTACGATTGGCAGTGCACGCACAAGAACTCAGAACACTTACCGCGTGGAAGAGATGATGGTTCAGCAGGCACCCTGCTACAGTAGTTAAGTTCACTTAGTATTATGAGGCATCATTGGGATCATCACCAGAAATGTATATTATATAATATAATAATTATATCTGTTATTCTTACATTTCGTACTTGTAAAGCCTTTTTAAAGCTTTTCCTGTCTATGTCCGAGCCTTCACCGGCAATTTCTCTGAAACTCGCCTCTGCCCACTGCAGCCACCCCGAGTCCGCATTCTGGTGTCTTCTGAAGAAAAAAAACAAGACAGTTCGAAGTACCTATAGACCCTTCCCACGAAATAAACACATTGAATTTAATAGTGCAATTTTAATAGCGCAATGGGAGAGACGGGAGAGTCACGCCTATGGCGACTTTTGAAAAACAAACATTCAAGGGGATTAACTTTGGTAAGGACCATGTTGGGGACAATCCCATCGTTTCGTGATTCTATTGTCTTGTCGGAAATTTAATCATAAACTTTTCATGGATCAGAATGTAAGTACTCGCTAAAGGAAGATTTTTCACAAACAAACTATTCCATTTTATTTAATGTTGATACGTATCTTGGGTAACAGGGAGGGGTTAATAGTCATGGAAGTGCCCTTTGCCCTCATGGCCTGTCAAGCAGAAACTAGCCTTGATTGCATGGCTGTGTAATAGTTTGCTTACTATAAAGCTAAAAATGTAACTACATCCGCACGAATGCGATGCCCGAATGGGTTAAACAGCACCCCACGTTCTCACCCAAGGAAGCACACAAACGGCTCACGGGCTAGGATTGTGGGCGATAGCGGTGTGTGGACGATAGCGGTGAGCGTGTCTATCCATTCAAACCGAGGACTTTAACAAAAGGGATCCGGGTGTTTGACATAGCGAGGACGTTCTCGCTTCGTTTTCGTGTACAAACCCAATGGGAACTTCGCTAAAAAAAATATGTCCGAACAATGGGAGAACAAAGAGAAGTCCTCGGTAAGCGGGATTTACAAACTTTGATGTGTGTGTGGGGCTGTGTACAGGCGCTGTGTGTGTGCATGGTGAGAGTGCGGTGTGCTGGTTTTTTTTAGAGTCAGTCGGGGGACTGGGGTTGTATCGCATTCGGGCGGCTGAGGTTTTAGTATCCTTGCTCTATGGTTTTAGCTAGAGTACTTGTCTACACAGCCTTGATATCAAGGCTAAGCAGAAACCTTCAGGGGGGTCAGGCTTGAGCATGCCTGACCCAGATGCCCAGAAACCACGATGTTTCTTTCAAAGGTTTTGACGACAACCCACTGAAAAATACAACGGTGCTTTCGGCATTCACGTTCCACTTAAATAATTTCGTTTCTGCCTCAGTCCCGCGTTTCTATACGGCAGAGGAGCCAGTTATCTGCCCTCCAAGAGGACAGGTCTCAGCATTTTCCTGAAGACGAGCAGTGAATTGTGTTCGAAACGTCGAGACCACACCGGCTTTTGTTCAGAGCCTTCATCACTGCTCCCAAACAGATTTACAGATGGATGTACCAGTCCATTCTTATTTTCCATACCATGCAAATCTCGAAACGTCACTTAGCGCTAGTTTCCTTTATAAATACAATCATATTATGCTGCAAAGGGGGGGGGGTGATAGTCCTGATCCGAAAGGCAGTGGAAAAAAAGAACACTTATTATTTGAAACAAATGAGTATTTAGAATCTTGATCAAACAAAACAGAAAGGATGAATGGTGTGGTGTATGCACAACAGAGGTCAGGAAATCTTGATCCCCAAAAATTGAATGGGAAATAGTAGTCTGCCGTTTTATAGATCACGCAAAAATGTTAATAATATGAAACACCACCCAGCCGATATTTTTAGCCATACACTTTTTACAGAAACATTGGAAATGTTCTACCCAAATACAACAAATTAAAAAAACATTACTGGATTTTCGACCCTCATAGGTGAACACTTTGAATAAGATGATGTCAGAGGGTGGGAACCTGGCGTAGTGAAACTAATACACAAACTCGTTTCTGCTAACCCCTAAACTTGAACACTGTGACATGGCAGGTGTGGTGATGACTTAATAATGTATGTGGATGACAAGAACAAACAAATCCACAATGGCACGGTTCAAAATGTGTGTGTGTGTAGTACGTATGTTAAACCGATTTAAACGCACATGAACTGATAACGTCGTTATAGCTACGAACACCAACACTTTATAACTGTGAAGGGTATATTGCTCTCATGCTCAAAGATTTATGACTCGATTTGTTCTTGAAATTACAGTTCGAAAGACAGTATTGTTCCAGAAATACCATGTTGTATTTTAGCAGGGCGAGTTCGTTCATCGTTCATTTGCAATAAGTAGTTGGTACGCACTAAAAAAATTATGATTATAGCTCAAAACAGTTTGCTTAGCAGAACGATATGGATACCAACTATAATAATACTAAACTCCATGTGACAGGTTGTCTGCTAAAATCTTACATTTCGTGCAGAATAGTTTCGAACATCTGACAATCACACCATGAACGTTGTGCTATAAATAACAAACGGCCGAGATGCTTTCCGCAGTAAGCTTTCTATAACGGCCAGCATTGATCACCTCTGCTTACCTTTTACGTTGGTACAGTTGCCGGCTTCCCCTGGATTTTTTTCTGAAAGACTGCGACATCGTTTTAAACGGTAGTATTAACTTGGTGGAGTTGTACAACAAGTACGTTTACATCGTTTTCCGATCGAAGAAGAACAACGCAAATTCCAGAGCGAACTGGAAAAAGTTTAACCACTCATGAAGCTGATAGTTACCCAAATTCACTAGAGACTATTCTGCAACGTTAGTAGTGCACCCCCGTCTCACCAGGTAATTCCGTCAGTGGATTTAGGGCCTCTCAACCAATCAGAAGGTAGGATTTGGGGTCATGTGATACCTATTGTGCATAAAATGAGCGCAGTATCGAGCCAAACCATTTTCTAAGGAGGGAGTGCGGACGATCCATGGGGGATTTTATGACCAGCATTTTGATAAATATGTAGTCACACCTAAATTAAATTGTTATCTCTTAAGACAAGGTGATTTCAGTTTTAAAAGGGGATATAAGAAAAAGGGTCTTCCGCACAATCATGTCACAATGGCATCACCCTAACGTATAACAATGCGGTATAGTTCCCCGACCATGACGTAGTTACTCTAAGAGTCACAGACTATAATATGAGTAGTTAGAAAATCAAAGTTCGTCCTGAGACAATGACGACTAATTCCATCGAATCTCTGCCACACCACGGCCCGTTGTAACCACACTGGGAATAATATTTGAAATCTGATTTGTTTTGTTCCACAAAATGTATTCCATAGTATTGTATGATAAACCTATGGTCAAGCACACTGTCCATGGGAATAAACTCACAAATTCACCGGCGTGCCTGCATAAAACTCAACAGAGTCACCGACAGAATGCATGAAACTCCAGCATGTTTCCCGTTCCTCCGTGTTTGAAGGCACCGTCGAAATAGGCTCCTCAATCCTTCGGAAAGCTACAGTTTCTGTCGACATTTCATCCAGTGGTTACAATAATTGTACACATTTAAAAAATCATATATTATATTATGCTCCCTTTTGAAACGATGGATTCGATACATGTCTCCTGCCAGCAATATGTATTGTCGTCACGCTTGGTCATTGCATTGTGGATCCCCTTTGTTGTTGACGAATTAGTAACGGTGTTCCCCAATCTTTGGTTAAAGGATTAAGGGTCCAGCCAGTGCCTTACAATTACAAATGGTCTCTGTATGTACTAGTTGTATGTACAGCACGTGTTTGCAATTCTGAGTTAAGTACTGGGCGTTACTTTGAGCGTTTTGAGCAAACTTTTGAATTTCGTCTAATGGTGTTTGTTTTGTTCATTTCATGCCCTTGAGTAAAGCGCTTTGATTTGCGAATATCTGCGCTATTTTTCTGTTGTAGCATTCCTGCATAACGAGGGAAAACAAAAAGAATGGCAACACTGAAAAAGCATAAGTAAAAACATTAATAGCCCTATTTAGTGACGAGATTAAAAAAGGTGAATTGAAGGGATGGACACGCACGCAGACATCTTCAGAACAAAAGATGACTGGAAGTTTTGATACTAAGCATTGTGTTTGCTCTACGAAATTGACACACGCGAAAGCCAACATAATTGTTCATCAGTGCGGTTCTCACCAAGGTTGCGGTGACACGTATTAATTGTATCTGATTAGAGGAATTTTGCAGTGACCTTAATCCCTCCAATCCGCGCCTGTATATCCAAAGCTCTTCTAAGTCTGTAAAACTATGCATCAAATCATAGTTAATCCTATACTATTAAATTCATTAGTGAAGCTCCTGACCTTGTGAACAAGGTGACCGTCAAGTGATGTTTGGAGTTTAAAAATCATCAAGTTTTGCAGCGCACATTTGACTTCATCGGTTAAAATCATAGCCGGTATGTTGTACACGGTGACTGCTATTTAAAAGTAGGGCATTTTTACAAACGTCGATAGGCATAAAAACGGACTTCCACAAACAAACATTGCATGGAACTAATGGAAGCCAATATCAAATACATATTTCTCACAATAGCGGAGATATAATGTTTCCATTCATTGCGTTCAAAAACATTCACGGTAACCACAAGTAACAAACACTAAATGAGAACACGAAATTTACAAAATGAAATAAGAAACATGACAACATCAGCAGTAAAAAATTTACTTGCACAATTGCGATCACCTACCGATTTATAGCATTCTATAAATAAACCAAAGTGAGCACTGAACGTGAACTAGCTAACTTTTATTAAACAATTGTTACAACCTTTTGCACCATAACATCAAATATTCCCAAATAGTTTTATGCAATTTACGGTTAAGAGGGAGGTCATATCTTTCCTAATGATAACACCAACGATTTTATTCCGTTCGTAAAAGTGCAAGTTATGATTCTTTTAATATTTGTAAAACAATGTGGGTTTTTTTTTATTGTAATAAACATTATTATACATTTCTGGTAATGAAACCAAGGATATTAGCCTTACAATTGTTCACTCAGGCTCTGTGAAAAAAACCAACAGGCAAATCAGTCGGATGGTTTTCGAACCTGCGACATTTGCTTTGCTAGAGTACTGAAAGTACCGAGAAAGTAATGGGTATATACAGTGTTAAACATCGATGTAAGGGTGAAAAAACAAATTGTATTATTTATCCCCGAGGCAATATTTTTAAATAACATCTATTAAAACCAAGGATGCCTCATAAGTGAACTTAGTTACTGTAGCTCGCAAGCCTGAGGAAACCTGTAAACAAGGGTGCTTGCTATGTGAACCAGAAACACAGGGGTTAACCCCTACTCTTCCACGATAAGTGTTCCGGGTTCTTTTACGTTCACTATCAATCCTAGTACATGGGACCTTTACGGCTTTAAAGTCCCATCCGAAGGAAAAAGTACCTTGCTCAAGGACACAAGTGTCGGCGAGACCGGGACTCGAACACACATTCTGCTGATCAGGTGCTCGTAACCGCTCGGCCACGACATGCAGGAGAGCCATGCGTCATTACAATGTTTATATTAAAATGTGCCCAAAACAAATAGTCTCGTGTCTAATAGAGTAAACACTTGTTGATATCAGTAATCCTGACTTCGTAAAGTTTATCTTTGATAAGAGGATGATTTTATGCTTAGAACCACAAATTAATTTATTTGTCTCCTATTGGGAGACACCCCCGTTTTTCCAAATCAATGTTGACATTAGAGTATATATCAATCCAGTATTGATCAACAGTAGAAGTTTTTAAAAGGCTCTTATTTTAAAAATCGGTTTGCGATCTTAGCATTCGTGTCTAGAAAAACATTGAGCGTCACTTTTTTCTCTTTTTTGTTTGTTACTTTTTATTAAGGACGAGGTTGTTTAGATAGTAAGGCAGACCTTCCCTTTCTCTATTCTTCGAGATCTGTCTTGCGGAGTTACGGATAGAACATTCATGATCTGATGGTCCCCAGAAATACCTTATTTTGAAGAAGAAATTTGAAGCAATTCTCAGTATTGACCAGGAGAAAGCCGACTGACAGGATAAAAACAAATCCCTCAAAATGTCTCAAAAGCTGCACTCTTAACACTCCCGGGTCTGAACCATCTTGACCCCAGGGAGGCTGGCCCATTTCTGGGTCACTCAGTCCAACTCGGAAACTGGTTCAAAAATTTTGTTTTGTTTTTTTAACTCAGATTCTTCGTCAAACTGACTAATATCTCGGTCATTTGAGCACGGATTCCGGGTCACGGCCTAGTGGCGTGTCATGGCCTAGCGGTTAAAAGCACCGGATTCAAGCTCTGGTGTTCTGATCAGCAGAGTGAGGGTTCGAGTCCCGGTCGTGACACTTGTGACCTTAAGCAAGACACTTAACCATGATTGCTTCGTAAAGTTGGGGAGGCAGTGCATTCTGCTCTACCAGCCAGGCTTCTGATGGATGATACCCAAGCCTACATCCGTATGGACTGTAAAGGGGGTAACCCTGTTTCAGCCTGCAGGCCTTGTGTGTCTGGCGACTTGCATAAAACAAAATAAATAAATAAATAAAGTAAAAATCACACTGACCTAGAAATGGGTCGAGCCCCAAGGGACCAAGGATCCGGATCAAATCTGAACCGGAGGTTTTGGAGTGTACAGCACGCTAATAAAACTAATATTTTCATCACTGACAATTTTGTATCATTTGTAAATACTTCCAAAAAAGGTCAAGAGCGGCACAAACAGTTAATAAATCTTTCAGTAAACCCATCTAACCCAGAGGATTTACACGTGTTCATTATTGGTTAAGGAACGTTCTAGATCTTTTATTATTTTAGTTTACTCTCATCTCCCCCAAACACTGAAATGATATTTATACATCGACAAATAAATCCTAGACATAAAATAACTTTACCCATTTAAATGTTTGTCACTTTTATAAGGCTGAGAAAAACATATTAGTATTTCTTTGGAAAAGAAAATTAAATATAAGAAAAAGATTTTTTTTTTTAGTACTACTGTTAAATTCTTCGCTGGAACCAAAAGAAAAAACAAAAACGTTACAACTGCACATTTTAATTTATTACTTATTTCATGAAGACACTTTGTCATCTCTGTGAAATTCTGTGTAACTAAACTAAACAATAAAGGATAACTGTAGAAATTTGCTTGCACTAAATCTACACTGAACATTTTGAAGTCTAGAGTGTACAAAAAAACTGTTGCAACATGGCATGCTTACTCTCTTACGAATCAAGCTAAGGTACAACATTAGTAATGTTGTTAGTGTTCTGCCAGGAGTGTTTTTTAATCTCCTTGAATCAAGCTAAGGTACAGCATTGGTGATGTTGTTAGTGTGCTGCCAGGTGTGTTTTAATCTCCTTGAATCAAGCTAAGGTACAACATTGGTGATGTTGGTAGTGTGCTGCCAGGTGTGTTTTACTCTCCTTGAATCAAACTATAGTACAACATTAGTAATGTTGTTAGTGCGCTGCCAGATGTGTTTTACTCTCCTTGAATCAAGCTAAGGTACAACATTGGTGATGTTGGTAGTGTGCTGCCATGTGTGTTTTACTCTCCTTGAATCAAGCTATGGTACAACATTGGTAATGTTGTTAGTGTGCTGTTAGTGTGTTTTAATCTCTTTGAATCAACATAAGGTACTGGTACAACATTGGTGTTGTCAGCAAATGTTTCCCCATAGGTATAAAGTATCTGAATTTAGATTGTTTGTTGGGGTGTTGGGTGTTTGTTTGTTGGTTTGTTTGTTTGTTTGTTGGGTGCTGGGGTGTTTGTTTGTTTGTTTGTTGGTTGGTTTGTTTGTTTGTTTGTTTGTTGGGGTGTTGGGGTGTTTGTTTGTTTGTTTGTTTGTTTGTTTGTTTGCTTGCTTGTTTATTTGTTTATTTGGTTTTTGTTTTGTCTTTGGGGGTGCTTTTGTTTTGGCTTTTCTTTTGAAAAGAAAAGTTAGTGACAAGGCATACAAACTTTCTTTTGTCTATACCACGATACCAAGTGTCTAGAAGCTCTCTTTGTGGAATTTGAAGCCGAAGGTATCGCAGTGAATTCTGATTACCGATGCTAGAGCTGGCGATCCACAGAAGAAAACTGACACCTTCCCTTTGTTCTCAGATTTGATCTTTGTAAATAGCTGCAGAAGATGAAGACAAAGACACAAAGTATTGCTTTTAAAGTAAACGCTCACAGTATGAGAAATCTTGAATTGTGAATCTGAGTTTCCTGAATTAAAAAAACCCATTATGGATCTATTAAGTGGGGTGCGTGTATGCGGCATTCGATTGTTTACCAAACTATGTTTTGTGACCATGATTGGGGGAACGCAAGATGTTGTTTAAGAACAGCTCCAATAAAAAAAAACCCACTAAAGTATGAGTGAGTTTTACTTTTAAAAGTTACCGTGTTTGCCAAATCCTGTAAATAACTTTATTCAACAATAGTTCTACCTTTTTCCAGTCGGGTCTTCCTGACTGCAGTTTGGTCCTGAGTCCCGTCAGTAAGTCACGATTTTCCTGCTCATGAACTAAGTCTAGCGCCATCTGGAGGCCGACATTCTTCAGGTCGGATCTTTTCATACCGGTCATGAAGAGATGAATGTCCAGGAACCGATCCAATGAGTAATGACTCTGTTCGTTCTCCAGGTGTAAGAGCATGTCCACGAACCATTCAAAGGCCATGTAGTTTCGATTCATCCATATGAAATCAACCTGGCATGGCAGGGGAAGGGGACGGTATGTTCAACCTTGTTTAAAACTTTCCAAACAAATGTCAAAATACTGGAATCACCCATTACGAATATCTTACTCCAAAGTTTTGATCAACCTTTTTTGTTTTTTTGCAGGTGTCTTTTTTTTAGTATGTATGTTTAAATTAAAGCTGGTGCTCTTCTGCATTTTCCTTTGTCTATATACAAAACAACTGTAAAACACATCTCATTCCTGATGAGCCGTTTTACTTGTTTAGATGCAACATAATGATAATAATAATAATAATGGATTTATAGAGCGCCTTATGCAAGCCTCAAAGCGCTTTACAGTAAAAACAATAAGTAACAATGAAAAGAACAATGCAAACATAAAATTAAAATAAAATAGTTAAGTGAAATGGGCGAATTTTGGACAAAGGCGAATGGTAATAACACACTAAAATACCTAATATTATACATAAAATAAGTTACAAGCGATTAGTAATACACACAATAAAATAGCTAATATTAATCATAATTAAAGTAACATGCCTTTATCTTAATGTTCATTATTTGTATCGCATTGCTATGGGGTGATGTGAGTTACCATGAAATTTAATACAGCACAGAGTGGGGAGAAAGGTGCTTCACGTCTCAATCAGAGACAGGGTCGTGTGTACAGATGTTCCGCCCCAACTTGATCATCGTCCCAACTATAGTTGGGACTGGTCCCAACTTGAGTGTTAAAGTTGGGACATCCCAACTATAGTTGGGATCGCAGTGAACACAAAGCACCCCATGATTAAACTAAAAACATAATAATGGTAGGTATCATAGTGTGAAGTTTTTAAGACCACTTTCCCTTGAGAATATTTAAGATAAATTCGAATTTTGTTTTTCCGAAAGAAGGGAAACTAAATTGCGTAGGCCCACTGAGACCAGAGACTGAGAAAACCAGAAGCGTCACCCGGAGGCCGCTGTCCGCTGTCCTCTAAAAACACTATTTACACTGAGTTAGTGGTCCATTGTGAGCGATATACTATCATTCCAAACCAGTTTTGACAGAGCCGAGACCCAGGTTTGAAATAAAGAATCTTGTTAATTAACGCCGATCGCATCCGGACCCATGATCGATCACACGGTGATGTCCTGTTGAAGTGAGTCTATGGGCGATCCCAACTATAGTTTGGACGTCCCAATTTTAACACTCAAGTTGGGACCAGTCCCAACTATAGTTGGGACAATTGTCAAGTTGGGACGGAACACAGACACACGAAAGGAAACTGGAGTACAATAAAACAGGCTAAATGGAGGTGAGCTGGACACACTGCCTGAAGGACAGACAACAGATCTGGACAACACGAGTATAAGAGTAGCACCCAAGAACAGGGAAATAGAGAGGAGGGCAGACAAAGATGAATATGGAGGGATGGCGAAAGATCTTATGCAGGTTTGGGCAAGAACAGCAAGGACTAGAGATGAATGACGTTTTCATGAGGACTATACATCCTACACTGGACGGACACGGCCTAAATTCAATTCAAATGCAATAACCATATTAAAGACGTGAGGAACAAACCTTTGTAACCCTGAGGGCACGCTTCTGTCTCTCCAGATCAACCCACGAGTGGCTGCAGTTTGGACATTCACTTAGGATGTTTCGATGCCTGTACATGATGGACTGGAGAATGGAGGCGTAGGGAGTGACACCAATCCCCGCTCCGATCATCACAGCATGCTCCGAGTGGAAGATGCTGGTGCTGGGGGTACCGTACGGTCCTTGGATGTGAACCTTCAAAAAGGAAGTTTTGTTAAGTGCACCGAAATTCTTTAAAAACCAATTTAACGGTATGAGACTTGCGTTGCCTATGAGCGGACGGGCTAAACCATGTCTCAGTGTATATAAGAACCCATATCGTACGGTTGCAAGGCAATTTTTCCGAGCAAATTCTAAACAATGACGGAACAGACCACATCAAGTATAATTTTGCTTAATATGAAAAGTGGGTCATAGAATTAACAAACATTTTTTGTCCAGGAGTATGACTTTACCACAATCTAAAATAAAAGTCGATCACCGCTTCTCCAATCCAACTTCGCCTCCCGACCCCCACCCCAGACCACCACCACCAGTTACTTACTCGTATTCTACCGCTGGTGTTCAAATCAAATTTAACATTCGGCTTATGGAAGGGCTTGCTTTTGCGTCGATCGAAGTTGTAAGAAGCATTGGGTGGCAGCTTGATTGAGCTTGACGAGGTTGGTTCGATCTCTACTGCCACTGAAGTGCTCTTCAAAATGAAAATAATTTATCAACTATCATTGGTTGAGCAAAATGAAAATATCAAGCAAAAAAATAATTGAGCAGAAATAAATTATACGAGCGGGTGGTCAAGTCAAAGTTTAGATAAAGGCATCCCGAAGCCCATCCTATATCGTATTATACATTAATTAAGTTTATCCTAACCTTTGCAAGCAATACATTATGTTACTGGCAAATGGTTTTGCAAACAGTATTGATAAAAGTCCAAGTAATTGGTGTAAGAGTGATATTGGATTTGGATGTATTGAACAAGGAACAAGCTGACTTTCAAGTTTGGTTGTCAACTCACATCATTTTCTAAAATGAGTTCAGCTACATCAGAAGCGGGCCGGTGTCCATTTGCATAGGTGGGCTTCTTCTCCATCTCCCCCACTGCCTGCTTCACCTCTTCCTCCTCCTCATTCTGGTCCACTTCCTCCTTCTTCTCATTATGCTGCACCTCCTCCTCTTTTTGCTTCACGTCCTCCTCCTCATTACGCTCAACTTTCTTCTCCTCATTTTCCTCCACCTTCGCCAATTCCTCTTTGTTGTCATCCTTTCTTTCCTCCTCTGCGTCCCGTATCTCCTCGTTTCCCATCACTTTCAACTTCTCGTTTTCTTTCATCTCCATCTCCACCTCTCGCCCTCCATTACCCTTGATGTCCTCAACTAATTCTTCTTCCTCTTCCTCGATAACATTGAAAGCACCATGCTCCTTTTTCCAATCTTCCGAGGGCAGCTCCTCTGGAGGCTGGTAGCTGACTCGTCGGATCGTCAAGACAGGGTGCACCTCATCATCCTCAAAATCTGACTCATAATCAGACTCAAAATTGGATCCGTCGATCCCTGATTGGTCAACCTCGAACTCTTCTACCATGACGACGTTAGCCTCTTCATCCCCATCCAGTGACGACAGTTCAAATCCTTTGTTAAGATTTCCCTGGGTAGTGGCTTGTGAAGTCTTGACGCTGATACTCCCGCGTTTATTGGATTGAGACGTCATGGCGTTAAAAAGTTGATAGACCCGCTTAGTCCAGTTGCCGGCAGAGCGTATATGGACTGAGATAATATCTACAGGCAGTGTGGGAAAAAAAACTGTTCCTGTACAATGTTACTCTAAAAGGGGGTCTTGGTGATCATGCAAAGCTGTAAAACTTACTGTAAACTGTCAATTACTCTCTCGCGTACTGAACATGGTTTCTTTATTGGTTTGAGAGCAAGAACAAAACTCGCTTATTAAAGGCAAGGTTACTTTTTGATTTTGGATCCGCTCGGTTGTTATAATCCTATATAAACGAAGATATATATAGTGAAACTAACCTGTGAAAATTTCATTTCAAAAGGTGGTAGGTTTTTTTTTTCGAGATACCGCCAAAAATCTAGAGTGGTTAAGTCAATGCAGGAAGAATAACCCGTTATTGGAATACACACACGGAGAAACGTTTCATGCAGAAATGTTTCTCAGATGGAAATGTTTTTCAAATCCCTCTTTCTCTAAATTTTGTTGGGGTAATTACCAAAGGTGTTCCCTCCCTGAGCACATCAATTCAACTATTAAACTAACTTGCTCCTCTTGTTATTTACTTTCACCATAATCTTCAAAAGCCTACAGATTCTTATTTTTTTTCCTAGAGAAGTCACACCCTCATTTACATTTAAAGATAACTCCAGTACTAGTCAGGAAGAAACTTAAATTTAAACAATGTCCATTGATTTAAAAGTTTGATTAGCCCACCAATTTGCTCCGGAGCACTGCTGATTGTAAACGGGTGCCACTCGTGGGGCGCCAAATCGGGAATCTGAATGAAGATGTAGTCGCCAGCCTTGTACTTGAAATGCCGTGGTCTCGGCAAGACCAAGTGGGTCACCTGCAAAACATTTGCAAATTGTCTCAGAATGAAAATGTCACTAATGTCTGACGTTTCTAATCGGATACCGTATTGAAGCACTGGTTTCCCATCATCACACCTGACTGCAGAAAAGCACATTATGCTTTCGGCGCGTTATCAAGCATTTTGTGTCTGTCGTACAAACACAATTAGTTAAGCACAATAGTTAGGCTTAGTTACAAAGAGAGGGTATGGAAAGGGTAAGAAAGTGTAGAATTCAAGTATTCAAACGAAACAAGGACAATAAAGAACCAAGTGTAGAGCCAACGTTAGACATGTTGAGAAAAACAAACGAATTTCTCCAAAACTATCACTTAAGACAGTGTGTACCCGAAAGAATTTACTAATAAATAAATAATAATAATAGTATAACGTATTTGTATAGCGCCTACTGCAGGCCAGCCTCTAAGCGCTTAAACATTCAGTATTTTCCTGCAAGGTATTTGGGGCAACGTTTCTGAAGAATGAGACCTACTCCTTTACATAGCACCATGTAATGGTTTACAAGGTACTGTGGCACAATATGCAGCCAATCAACTACTAAAAATTAACAACGACATGTAGCTCAATAATTGCATAATATGGAACTACAGCTTCGACGGCTTACAATGTTTGACACCAATACGTACCCCAGATGGGAGTAAGTTTACTTCCTTGATGTACGTTTTTCCAAATCGAAGCGCCTTGACGATCTTCATCTCACTGATCTTCTCTAAGATGAAGCAAATAGCGGGAATTATGAACCAGAACCAAAATCTCGGCGTGTGTAAAATGAGCAGGAACCAAAAGAGAACGTAACAGATCTCGTGGGTCCAGAAAAATATCTGTGATGACAAAATGTGTGAAAAATGTATGCTTTAAGATATTAATAAAGTTCAGTTGACTCTCGTCATAACAGAATCGCTGGGACTGGCCCAATTACCCACTTAATAATATGAACGTTGTTATACGGGGACAGCAAAACAACGAAACACAAATCAGAAATGATGATTCGGGAATTCACAATATACTCGCTATGCTTAAACTCTTTAGTGTTCTTTATAACGAGGGTTGACTGTAACTCAGTGGCTTCAAAGACGTCCACTTGACGCCTTATACAACGGCAACTGTTGCTTCAGAATGGCGTTTTGCTGTACTCACTTACCTCAAAGTGTCCAGAACGTCTGACGTACGAGAGGGAACCGACAATGAGGACCAGCAAGACAGCGGCGAGGATCCAGCCCGTGATGAAGGCGCTTCCCTCTAGCTTACCGACTCGCAGCCCGACTGGCAGGAGGGATGGATTGGTGAAAAGCAGCTCTACGGCCGTGAAGTCGTTTTTGGTTTGCAATACGACTGCATGAACAGTAACAGTAACAGATTCTTACACTCAACAGCAACAAACTCCCGGGTCAGAATTGAGCCGGATTCCGTGTCCCACGGGGCCTGACCATTTCCGGGTCAGGCTGACCCGAAAAGTGGGATTTAACTCTCTGAGTCATTTTGACCCATTTCTGTGTCACTTTGACACGGGTCATACTGACCTCTAAATGGACCAGGTTCCTCGGCCGAACCGGATCCGGATGTTTGTATGTAGTGTAAGCATTGCAGTGTTAGTGTAAACACACTTGAAGCCTATAGTAAACTTCAAACACTTGATTGTTACAAAGCATTGCAGGTTTTTTTCTGTAAGCACTGCCGCATTGGTAAACTGCGTTCACTGCAGTTTTTTAGCAACCACTGCCGCATGATTGGTAAACTGCATTCACTGTTTTAGTCAAGTTTAACATGCCTTGAAGTACATACAAATCCTTGTTCAGAAGTGAGTTTCTATTATTTAGTTATTTATTTAGTGTAATATTATACACATATATATTTTAGTATATAGAAATGATGTGTTGCACAGTAAGAGAAGTAAGTTAAGAGGGACTTACGTGCGTTACCGACGTGCCCCAGAGTGTGTACTATTGCGAGGATAAAACTCAGGTAGCCGAGTAGTTTATGAATAGTAATGGTGTCATCAAATGGTAGAAAATGAAACAACCAAGTTGACCTCAAGAAGCTTAAGGCTTTACGGAGCATCAAAAGCACAATCACGGTGCAGTCGAAGTTCAGCGCACTGCCACAACCACGAGCTGCATGAAAACAGTAAACATAAGTTGGTCACCAAAAAGTTATCAACATTCACTCTGCCCCAGGAACAAAATGTCCAAACTTGAAATAATAAACCCTCAAGTAAGCGCTGGTAAAACAAAGTCAGTGGCACATTTTAACTATTTCACTTCGATGCACTCGGGCAAAGTCTTGATATCCTAGCCTAGACCATTCCGTATATCTAGAGGGGGATAAGGTCCCAGTTTTTAAGAGTTTTTTTTTTTTTTTTTTAAGGGGCTGAAAAATATGTTCACTCATATACTTCGTGCACAAAACTGTACAGACAAACATATCTATCTCGATCTCACCCGCTAATAAAGTAAAGCCATGTTCTCTTTAAGCAGGCTTCCAGATGTCTTGCTGACAAAAGTGCCAGCCTGTGCTAGGTTTTTATGTCTCCAACACCCCTCCCCCATGCCAATCAAACATGCCAGCTAACATGCCAGCTCACTGGGGAGCCAGTAACTATAGTGGAACCTTTCTACGGTTGAGCAAATCCTGCATGGGGTTAATCGGCTTATGCTTAATAATAACTAAAGATTATAGAGCGCACCTTTGGTCATAATCGAGGAAATTATGTAACTACCCGCAAAGCTGTGTTTGTTTGTTTATTTAATTATTACATCTTTATACAGGTTAAAACGATCAGCAAAAGCTGTTTTACATCTATGTCCTGTTGTTTAATAAGAAAAAAAACTGTTTTTATTTAGGATTGAGTTTGTAAGGGATAACTTTAGATACAGTTGGAAATTTCACCTTTTAAGTCTTGCTTATTTTAAATCAAGGCTGCAACAAACCACCTACGTTTTGCCAGACTGTTGAATGCACATAATAAGAGCATATTTTGTAAACGTTTGTTAAAGGCTTTTGCCGGTTTGTGGGTTGTTATGACTTCTGACGACATTAGTTTCAAAGACTGACCTTTTTGAAATTGCTCGGTTAATACAACACGAGAGCGCTGTGTAATACGCGGGTCTACGTTTCAATTGTAAACAGACTAAATTTCACCAGGGTCTTTATGAATGTAAGTATGACGTCATTACTTTGGGAACTTTCAAAGAATTGTCATTATGAAATGATTATAATGTTTGCCCATAGGGTACGTGATGTGTGTTAATCACTGTATACTCGGTACTTTGTTGAGTCATGTGAACAAAATCCACGGGCATATTATATTACTGATCGGAGGGCAATCAGTGTAGATGTGTTAGCACTAGACCATCGAGCTTGCCCTGTAGCTATAGGGACAGTTCGGATCCTACAATGCAGTGGTTTCATCGAAGATTTATTTGTAGTTGTTTTATATTGCATCCAGAATAAATGATATCATTTTGTGTTTACGCATACACAGATGTTAAGCACTGGGATACTCAATGTGAAATGAAATTGGGCATCATCATGCAGGGGGCGCCACTTGATGTGGGTAAACGGTTTGTGTTTTTCTTGTCTTCTTCTCCTCCTTCTTTATTACTTAATTGTCATTCTATTTTATAAAAGCCTCTGCCAAAGCCAAGGGGGATTCTATGACTTTCAGCATGACGTCATTACTTTGTAAACTTCCGAGGAAAGACCTTTTTGAAATAATGTTGGCGACATAGAGGGTGCTCCACGGTTTGGGTAAAATATTGAATCTGTGAAAGAGACAATTCTGCATTGAAAAAAGGAAGAAGAAACAAACATACCAGCTAAAAAATAGATGTTGTTTTCCTCCCCTTTGGAGTATCCTATAACAGCGGCGAGAATTAGGATGACATTGATGAGAAATATGAAGAGCAAAAAAACGATCCTTTTGGTGTTATTCAAGATGTAGCTAGCTGCTGTGGTGTGGGAACGTCCGTCTTTGTCGTTCGTTTTCATCACTTGGGCAGACTTCAGCCAGGCCGCTGCTCTGAAAGGACCAACAATAAGAGGCAGATTACGTATATTATCTTATACTGTTCCATTTATAGACCTACTTTGTATTGTAACACAAGGGTGCAACCCTCTAATAGGGAAAACACGGAGCGACGGCCTCAATTTTGTAAGCCCTCAAAATATTCCATATTAGAAAGATTTGAAAGCCAAATGGAAGGGGTATAGTGTAAAAATGTTGCCCAAATGTAACTTGGGAGTTGTTAAATTCCAACATGAGTTTTTTTGTATGATCTAGACCCTGAAAAAAAACCAAATGTCCTCGACGGGAACGCCCCTTGCTTCAAAACAAGTGTAAACGTCTTTTTGAATTCGCCAGTCTGTTACCCCAAAATGATTGACCAACCCGACTGAGAAGTTATTCATAAGGTCTGGTTGCCGCCTCAACGTTTCCAAGAACTCATCAAACGAGATGCTGCCGCTGTTGTCTTGATCTGCACTCGCGAACAGTGTGTCTGTCAGATGGTCTAGCTTGGTCTCACTCAGCTGTACCGAACTTTCATCCATTCCTGTCTTCAAGAGACTCCGTAGCTCATCCTTGTCGATCTCTTCGTTGTCTTAAAGAAGAGTATTACAAATGTCATCCACTATAAACAAAAGTGCCTTCTTATATACTAAAAGTCCCACAGCGTTTGGTATTAAGTAAGTTAGTCTTGGTCTCAAGACCCTGTATTTGCTTGTATCCATTGTAACTCAAATTATTGCAATTCCATTCGAAAAAGAATATGCATCATTTATTATAACCTGCTAAAAAAAATAATGCCTAGCGATTCCTCCCTCCTTTTTCTCATAAACAAAGAAAGGTGACAGGCATTTCCCATTCATTCTATTGAATTTTCTGCCAAGCTTTTGTCGGTATGCTACACTCAAAATATATGTTGCATGGTTGACAGAGCGACAGTAGGCCTTCGTGATAAATGCATTTAGAAATGCCACATAAAGTTGTTTGAAAAGAGTGACAGTGCATAAATAACAGCAAGTTGTTGATGCAAAACACGATTCGATTATCCAGCACAAGTTACAGCTATACGTGACGTTGATAATGCAAGTTGACGTATCAATGTCTAAGCTTCGTGAATGAATCAATCCAATACAAGTTGTTTGCTCAGAAATAAGTGTTTTCAATTCCTCTATAGCTAACCAACATAGGATGGTAAACAACTGCATGAAAAATGTAATTATAGTAAACAGTAATTCTGAAGGCTACTTCTAAGAAAAGCAAGTTGTTTTCGTAAGTTGTGAGGGATGTAGTTATGTTCCCCCCCCCC
>CM021534.1:140836-161023 GCA_010994315.2 Pisaster ochraceus
AATGTGTTGATTTGATACCGGTAGTTTGCCGCGCAACAAAGCACATAGTGCATAAGATTTTACACAACACTGTGCTTGTTAAGGGGCCATTTATTCGCTCGTTCACTGAGCCGGTCTTTATATCGCCCGTTAATACACCCCCACGTGATCGGGTTTTGACCAATCAGAGACTTGAAACTGTCCAAGGTATTTATTAATTGATGTTATCATGGTGACAGTAAAGCCTAGGGAGGGCATGTTTTATCAATTAACCTAAGACAAGATCATCAACATTTGTTTTTTTGTGGACCATAATTATCTGTGATAGAGACAGTTGGTGGGGTAACATCCTGGCAGCAAATTCATGAGTTTTTCTTTTTTAACTCTGAGTGAGCTTTTAGCTACTGTATCTTCAAGTAGGACTTTTTTTAGGCCTTGTGCCAGTAGTACCATGTTTTGGTTCTCAGAGAATGCATTTGTTAACTGCTTTGTCTTGATGGCAATGGTGATGGCCTGCTGCACATAGTCTGCGCTCTCTGACTTTTGTTGATATCTTGGGAAGTTCACCATAAAGATGCTGGTTAGATGTCTTCTGCTTCCAGCTTATGAGACTAGATACTTACCCCCACCTCCTCCCCTACTTCGTCTTGCCAGGTCTCTGAGCTGAATCAACAATTAGATCAGTTTAAAAGTCGCCCAGGAACTGAGATGAGCCTGGAGGAACAGTTCATGACCATGGAGTTCTCTGAGGAGAGGTCTTCGATCACGTCTGCCCTGCCAAGAAGCTCCAAGGGTGGAGGGAGGATGGACGAACGTCAACGACAAAGACTCAGACAGCAGGAGAAGGCAAAACGAGAAGAGAAGGAGGTGAGAAGCTACTCTGGAATCCGTTCTTATCGCCTCAAAGATTTACTCTCTTCATATATTTACTATGTCCCTTGTATTTTATTTTTGTTATTTTTAGGTAATAATAATAATAATAATAATAATAATAATAATAATAATAATCAGTATTTATAGAGCACCTTATACAAGGTCCTCAAGGCACTTTACAATCAGCAATCAATACAAAATCAAAGTTGTCTTATTACAGAAAGCAACTTTAGACTTCAAGACTTTGGAAGAGGATCATCGCAAGTTAAAGGAGAAACTTGATGCGTCCAAAGCGCGGAACAAAGTGCTCTCCAATGAGGTGAAGGCCCTGAAGCAGCAGGGTACCACCTTGCTAGACAAGGGTAAACACGACAATGAGCTGATCGAAGCGTTACTGGTGAGTAAAAGACATTCAATGGAGTAATCTTGCTTGTGCTTTAGTCCCGCCGGAAAAAAAAATGAGCAAAGAAAACATCTGGTAAAGGTTTGAAATTTTGCATGGTGTAGGAAGTTAAGGACTGAGAAGGTTTTATGGGTAACAACGGTGTTAATTTTTTTTTTATAAAGAACAAAAATAGAAAGGCTATTTTCAGGTTATTTTACAGACATCAATCTTCACTCCGAGAAAAGTGTTGATTCTGAGAACATGAGAAGAGCCAGTGTAATAAAATCTTCAGGAGAAGTGTTTTGACAACAACGCTAGCAACCAGTACGTCTTAAAAACCATCTGCTTGTAATAATGTTATATAACCCTATTTGACTCTTGAGAAGTGTTGACGGTACTTTCCTCCTGGCAGCTGTTTGAAGTACGATTGAAACAAAATAATAATCATAATATCTTGAGTAAGTGTATGAGAGATTGTTACACAAAGAACTCCTGGGTTTAATTACGCATCTGTATCGTTTGAATATTTAGAGCCAGCAGGACCAGCTCAAGAAGCATCTAGACCTCAGCACCAAGCAGCACCAAGAAGCCAAGAAGCTCCAAGACCAGGCTGGCAAGCAGCTACAACTTCGCAGTCAGCAGGAAGCCAACACGGTAGACCAACTTAGACTCATCGTCAAGGAGAAAGAGGCTAAGGTCCAACGGCTGGAGGATGAAGTACTAGAAATGAGGAGAATGGTCAGTCCACTGTCCCCCCCCCCCCCCCCCCCCCCCCCCCCCCCCCCCCCCCCCCCCCCCCCCCCCGCCACCAATCTCTTCCCCCTCCCCTGGCTCTCTTTCCTGACAACCAGGAAGTTCTTATCTTTACCTAAATAAAGTGTTAATCTAAAAGTGCTTTATGTTTACAGTGGAAGGTAATAATAATAATAATACCACATTTATTGTTTGCATACACCAGAAACATGTTATGGTAAGATACAATCATAAAAAGTCAGCACAATGGAGTAAAACAGCAAAGAGTAAAGTACATCAATATTACACCCAAATAAAATAAAATTGGCCAAAAGCTCAAAATGAAAAGAAAAGTCTTATGCTTAATCTTAAAAACAGAAAGAGACAGCATATGATTGGGTAATCCATTCCAAAGTGTCGGTGCAGCTTGAATAAATGACTTATGACATCTCAGTCGAGTGACTTCTCAGTAGAGTTTTGCATTTTAGATAATTTCAAAGTAGTTTCAAAGTATTAAAACATAAAGAATAATACTAAATGGTTATACAGAAAGATCTACTCTTTTTTTTCTTAGTTTGCGTGATTCAACTCGAGATGAGTTGTCACTATTGCCATAGTGATTTGTATTGTTACATCACACTTTGCTTAACACTAAAGGTTATATCCAAAATGGCGGTTACAGCTACGACTGTTGCTAAGAAGGTCCTACACTTCAACACATGACCACGCGAGAATCTAACTGTAGCCGCAAATTCAGACATGTCCTAAGATCAAAACACAGTAAACACTGGTTAAGATCAATCTTAGCTTTGTGTGAAATCGACCCCAGTCCCAAAACTTTTAAAAGATAGTTTAATCAGTTTTGTTGTTGTTGATATTTCATTTGTTACTCTTTCAGCAAGAACAGCAACTTCAGAGGATGCATCATAATGGCTTTACCGACACACCCCCAGACAGACCCCAGAGCAGAACCCCAAGCAGATCCCTAACAATCACCTCAATAAATAGACCACTTACTGCAGAGAGACATAGCGGGTTGTCCCTTGGATCCCCAACTCCTCCACAGTCAAGGTAAAATCACCATTCGCTATTCCTGCGGAGAAATGACAAATATCACAAAATAATTTTTTTTTTAAATGATTAATTTAAAAACAAATGATAGTCCTGTGCAAGCACAACTCTTCAAACCATATGGTGCACCTGAGAGTTTGTATTTGTATTTGTATTTATTGTCCAAACCAACAGCGGATGAACCGCCAATTACAGGAAAGGGAAAACAAAAAATAACAGAATCTTTAAATTTACAGATAAAAACTAAATACGTGTACATAAATGTTTAGAATTAAAATTGGAAAAGATAAATTACTAAATAAATAAATTCAAACATACAAAATAAATACAAAATAAATACAGCAAAAGAAAAAGAAGAAAAACATTCAACTTCTGTTTTTGGTGGATGAGATAGTTACATATTCCCTGTGCATAAATGGGGCGTGTTATTTCTCATAATTTTGGGATACTTCAAAATCGCATTGAGCTTTAAAAATATTTTTTGAAGTATAGTACTTGCCAAAGGGTGAAAGAAATAGTGCGTGTTGTGTCCAAACCTGTAGTTTTGTATATCTGGCAATACATGGAGTCGACAAACCTTCTGAATTGTAACATCTGAAAGGTTCTAGGGCTAGAATAAGGGGGGAGACCCAGGCCAGCAAACCATTTTTCAAGAATTTCCACATTCATCAAATCTCATTACTGATAAATTTATAAAAATCACAACTTTTAAAGTTTTTTTGCACTTTTGATCACAATTTTTTTTCATTTGCTCGCAGGCAAGGGATACGACCGCCATCCAGTCAGCAGGGATCATCTAGACAGAGTAATGGAGACACACCGAGTAGAGCGTCATCAAGGGGCACACGGCCCGCTAGCGCAGGGTAGGTTGTCAATCATTATGAACCCCTCGTCAAATTGTCTGGGAGGAATAATGTCTTATTTAATGACAGTTGTGTCAAATCTTTATCAATATTATTAAAGATATCTGCTCTAGAAAGCAGGGGCCATGGGTTCGAATCCCACCCGAGTAGTATGCCTTTATCTGCATAACTCAGATATAGTATATAGTGCTTATCACACTTTACTGTAGGGTAAAATCAAAAATATTATTTTGTTATCCCCAATGCAAATTATTACATCATTAAATATTATTCAATACAGCCTGTATTTCAAAGAGATATGTTTGACCTTCCTGTTATCCATGATGCAAATTATTACATCTAGTTGTATTATTTAAGGACATCCTTTATTTCAAAATCATATTTTTGACTTTTTTTATTTCACCATCGTCTTGTATTATCCATTTCAAAACATCTTCATAATGTCTTGAGTAATTTGCTTCGTCCTTGAACATTGAAGGAGCGTAACCTCAGCTTCAGGGGAAGGATCTGAGGACTGGAGGAGACAGCTGCAGCAATACAAGTCGCTGTGTCAAGTTGCTGAGGTAGAGCGGGATAAACTCATGGAGCTTGTTCAGATCCTTCAGAATAGGTCAGTTGGAAGACTTCTAACTTTCTCAAAACGTTCTCCGTCCTCCCCACCCCAATCCATCCCTCCTAGAAATGCTAGTTTCCCTAAAGAAATACACCATGCATTATCAAGCCTTCTGATATTTCCAACACTTTACAAGCCCCAAGGGCTAGTTTGCTATAAATCTTGACAAACTCACATCAATATTTAATTAACCCATGCAATTTTTGTGTGATCTTTTCTTGTAAAATTGGTATAGTTTCAGTGAATTCAGGTTATTCATCTTCTGGTAGCCTTCTGGGATGCCTAAGAGAAGAAGCAGGTTTTACAACCAAGCTGTGCTTTAGACTAGTGTCTGTATGCAGTCTTGGGGTGACTGTTGTTGACTCTTTATGACACTCATTCTCTCTGCATTCACAGGGCAGATGAGGCCAACATCAAAACCACCGAAGCGCAGAGCAGCCTTCAAGAAGTCCAACAGAGGAATGTGTGGCTTGAAAAACAACTAGGCAAGGTCAAAGTTGAGAGTAGCAGCAGTAAAGGGGTCAAGAAGTCATCAGCAGTGAAGTCATCAATGATGATGTCAGGAGGTTACATAACAGATGAGGAATTGGTGAATAGTGAGCTGTCACTCAACCACCAGACTCTAGATGAACTACAGGCAAGGTAGGTTCATGTTCATTCAGTTATCTTTATGAATTATTCATATATTCGGTTATGTCTGCGGGAGGGTCTATAGCATTTATTGTCAGCAATTGTCTCGCAATGTTATGACTGTATACTGACTATGTATTTAAGTTTGGATGTGAGTTAACCAATCACATTGACTGTGAGTATGAAGTTCTATATTGAATATTCATCCATGTTTGCTTGGTGATCGTACTTATGAATAATTCAGTATGACAACATTAATCATTATCAATATGGAGAGACTAACCATGTGGTCACTGTTGGCAATTTACTTTCAGGCTATATATTGAATATTCATGCAGAAATTAACCAACAGCAGTTAAATGGAGGGACTAGCCATGTACATGTAGTCACTGATTGCTGGCAAACTGACAATGAGGCTATTGAATATTCATTCATTGCAGGGTGATCATCGCATGATTATTTCATATGCAGAAATTAACCAATAGCGATTTCATGGAGGGACTAGCTATATAATCACTGATTGTTGGCACATTGACAAGAAGCTATTGAATATTTATTCTTTGCTGGGTGATCATACTCATAAATAATTCATCAGCCTGCCATCTAATGAAAACACATTCACAGCTTTTCAACAGAGAAAACTATGCATGCAAATAATTTGTTTCGTTGACAGTTTGTAAACTTGTCTTTATTTATAAACCTCAATAGTGCAAGCTTGGATCATGTTTTCTAAATTATGCAGGATTGTTTTTTGTTTTTTTTTTAACAAACCTACGTGTACTTCATGCCTCTAAATTGTAGGAAATGAAAATATTATTTGTTTGACCACGAGTTAGCCAAGATTAAAAGTTCTACAAGACAAGGGATATTTAAACAAGTTTTGTTTAGGCAACAACGTTCGGCAAGTTTCTAAGAAAATAGAATATTAATTTAAAGTGTATTTTCAATGAAGTGAATGATTTCAAGCTCTGCATTATGGTGGTCCTCGGTGGATAAAAAGCATCAATTCACAACAATTAAAATATAATGAGAACAGATCATTGTCCTTCAGTTTGTCATGCTTTTTATTGTCAGAATTTGAATAATTTGTAGTGTCAAATTTACTGAAGACCAAAAACACTATTGGAAAACCTTTTTTTGGTGTTTTCCTTCTCCGTCAGCAAAAGCAGTCCTATTCTTTGATTTTTAACTTAATCCTTCTACTGTCTGATCACTCAACACCATCTTCTGTGGTTTTAAATGTTGTACACGTTATGCTAGCCTGCATATAATATAATGTAATTTAAAGCACCATACTTAATTCATGCAGTTGAATGGTTTTAAATAGTTGGTCAAATCAATGGAAAGTGTTACCAAGAGTAGGAGAGTAGAACTACATTGGCTTGCATCCATGCTGCCTCCATCTTTGTTGATTACTTTGGCTATTACAAGTTGGTGTTTTGCCCTGTTTTATATCCTGGTGAAAAGTCTGTCAGTGTTTTTAAGTGCTGTTATTAGTTCAGTTCAGTTAAAGTGTTGGTACCAGTGTTAGAATCAGAAATATCTCCCCTGTGCAATTCGTCTATGCTGGAATCTTAGACTTTAGGTGCCAAATAAATGGTGGCAGCCTATCGATCTCTGGTAATCCTCATTTGTTAAAGGGAAAAGGGAGATTTCAAGCATATATATCAGTACCCTTTGTCCCTTTTTTTATGGGGCAAGCGAGCCGTAACATGGTGAGCGCATGTACTGTGCCCGCTACACAATGGAATGTCCGTGCTTATTTTCACGTCTGCCGCAGGCCTCCCTCAACCTTTTGAAAAATGGGTTCATTTGACTCCCGTTTACATACATGTAACAGTAAAAATTTTGCTTGTACTTGTTCACGCATCTTCTGGCTATAATTGGTTGAACTCTCGGATTTGTTTCTTCTGCTGTAGTTTCATAAGCACCTTGCAGAGTACACTTTAAGTAGACGATACACATTCCTGGATCGTCCACTGACAGAGCAGGGCCGAGCACAAAGTGTAAAACAATTAGCTATTATAATAACTTCATCAAGGATTAAGAACAATGTTTTGTACCTTTACATGGATGTGTGATAAGCACTGTCTACTCAGTGTTTTTCAAGTTCTGCAAAGGTTTTTGTGGGCGGAGAGAAACAATTCCCCCTGTTTTTAATTTCTGTTCCATCACTGATGGAGCAATAAATTGCATAAGTCAAGCTGTCAAATTATCATTTACACTATTTGTAAAAAGCATAAAGATATAAAGTATTAGGTCATAAAGTGCAAGGAAAACTGAGATGAAATATTGTTAACTCTTAAATGCAGGAGTGCTGACATTTGTAAAGATTTAATGCATGATAACCTAATTGGAATACACGCATCGTCGATGAAGCTTGAAACAAAACAATGGTTGGTTTTTTTGTGTCGTTATTTACATCATCTGCTGACACCATGATAGAATATAAGAAATCAAGTCCAGTCTGAGAAGATCTTCAAAATCCCTCATCTTGACTCATTCCGAACTCTGGCAGCACTAACCATCGGCACTACTTGAAATCTGTGACAATTGGAAAACTACAGCTGTGTATCGAGCAGTGCTTGTGCCGCAAGTATCTTTGTGGTGAGCACCAATCGGTTTCCTGACTAGCGATTATTTCCATCTTCGTTGCTGCCTGCACCAAGTCGATGCAACACCCTTCATTGTCGTCTTGTGAAACCTTGTGTTGATTCAAGCTGGTGCTATATTGTGCTGTCGTTTGATAAACCGTCCACTTTAGTGTAATGCTCATTGATTGAATATTTTCAGCCGGTTGATGACGCACATAACCGCAGGGCTCGAATTTGGAGGGAAAATCCACAAGACTGCGGCGCTTGTAGCTCAAAAATGTTTACAGGACCAGACATTTTCTTAGAAGATCAGAAAGAAAAGGAGAAACAAAATTCCTGACACCTGGACACTGTTGTGTTTAACATGTTTAACTTTTTTTTATTTTAACAGGCACTATGACATATTCGGGAAGTTTTATCTCATTTTGTCTTTATTAATATTAAACTTCATTACTCAAGAGAACTGAAAGACATTTATGGGACTTTGAACATAATTTGTTTGTTTTTTATTACACAGTGAAACAGGCCTATTGCTACTCAGTTGAAAAAGACAAGCCAGCCGGGCTTGTCTAGTCGCAGGTTTACTGGCCCGAAACTAAAATCACTGGCCTCTGGCCTGCGATCCAGTGTAAAAAAATTCGAGCCCTGAACCCACACACACAGCTCTGTGTTGCAAACGTTGCTTAGTTGTTCGCACTTAAGAAAATACGTATTCTTCAACACTTTTAAAACACTGTGTGGACTAGTGTAAGTCCACAGAGTGTTCCAAGTCCCTACATTACATGGACCTCTTGTTCTCTGGTCCACATTTTGTATGTTATGCTTAAACACTGAGTGGATGGTGTAGCACAGGGTACCATGATTTATCACCGGTGTGCTTATTGTGTGGCTATTTTGGGCACCTCAATACTCTTAGTAGTGACTAGTAGGACATGGATGGATTGGCACAAAAAGGCACTGGATGCTCATCAAGGTGATTGCCACAATAGAAATTGGCATACATGTATTATGCATACAGGTGACCTTTTACAGTTCAAGGAAAAGGAAAACAATTTTGTTTTTGATAATAATACACAATTTTAGAGTGCTTTCTATACAGTCATTTTGTAAGTGCTAAATTTATTACGATAGGTACAGTGTATACGGAGCTTTTTTAATGAGACCCGATTATTTAAATCCTTTCAGCCAACCATGCCAGAAAACAAAGGGGCAAACCCCTTTGCACTTGGTTCTTTTACGTGCATTACAGAACACATGGAACCTACCGCTTTCATTCCATCTGAAGGACAAACCCACACAAAACCTTGAGTCCGTTCCACTAGACCACTCGGACATGACAGGAAAGTGCTGCCATTTGCCAGTTAGCAACCTTTTTTGATTGACCTTTGTTTCTGTTACTACTATTTGGTGTTACAGATTAGGAATTCAGATGGACGAGAACAACGCCTTAAAGTCAGCGGTTAAGAGCACCTTAAAAGCCAAAGAGGAAGATCTCAAACTTTATCATGAAATGATGAGACAAACCAAGGAGGTATTCCTCCAAGGGTTACGCCAATTCAAACAATCCAACACAAAAAGCAGCTAACAAGGCTAACTATTAAGTGATGTTTGAAGCTTTGCATGGTGTGGAAAATAAGAAGTAACTAGTAAACTTGGGAAGAGCAATGGCTCTGAAAAGAGCCGGTGTGTTTTTTCACAGTATACTCTGCTGGTCTTCTGGAGAGGAGCGCAATATATGCTGTTCAAAAAGTCAAGACCAGGCAGGTCCTTTCAAGAGCCAACTCTCCTCCCAAAAGAGATTTACACATGGTTGTAACCGCAAGTTAATACTAGTTATAGTTACTTGCTAAGGCTAACTAAGTTATCCATCTGGAAATGTCAAGCCATGGGATGGCCGGCTTACTGGGAGATACTTTGGGAGGTGCAAAATGGAAGCAGATATAAACCAGGCAGTCCTTAAGCCAGGCCAGAATCAAGGGTTGTGGCTACAGCTCCAGCTGTTGCTAAGGGTGTATGCTTCAATGTATGGTCACTTGATGATCAAGCCGCATCCACAGCCATGTATTCAGACATAGCCATGCTGTCAGAAATATGGGCTCGCCTAGATATATGTAAGAATTAGACGAAACCTTACAGGTCCAAAACGGCTCTTTAGAGAGAAAATTGAAAGAAAACAAAAAATAACTAAGAAGGAGTCAATGGAATATGGTTGTTGAAGATATTATACAGGATTGGTAAGGATAAAAAACATTGTTTTGTTTTAGTCTGAAAGCTTACTGATTCTGAAGTTCATACTTGAACTATTTTTTCTGTGAACTATTTCCCTTTGAAATGAAGTCATTTTTGAGAAAAACTATCTGATAACCTAACAAAAAATGCAACAGCTGATTTCGGTTGTTACAACCAAAATTAAGTACAATGTGTTTGCAAGATGGAATTTGTTTTCTTTTTTTTTTCTTTTTTTTTCTCCTGACTCACACAATAGATTTTTTTTTCACAGCTTTGCTATTTCATGTTCATGGATGATCACACAAAACATGAACACTGTCTGTGACTATTTTGTCTGCTCTACTTATTCCGTATAATACCTTTCAGTTTGAACTGGCAAAGATTTTTATCAAATTCAGGTACTTTGTCTTGCTTCCATGAAAAACGGTTCTATCCAAACTGAGGCTAGAAGGACAAATAGTTTGATGCCCATTTTTAATAGAGAGATTTGCCGTCATTATTGCTGTTGAAAATGTCGGCAACAGGATAAAGGGTAATAACTTGTATTTCAATTTCTGGGAAAGTTCCAAAAGATAATAACTAGTCAAACATTTCCAAATATTGACAGGGATGAGAATTTGTATTGTGTTTTAATAACAAGAATGCAATTTGTTGACTTTTAGCAGGTCTTTTTTCCATTCGAGATGTTATTAGTTCTGTTTTGAATTCATGTGTCAAATTATTTCAAAATGTAAGATTATCCTTTCCTTTAACTGATAAGGATAGGAATCGGGTGTCATAAAAGGTAAACAAGCCAGTCTGCGGGTAAAAAAAAAAATTCTAGTCAACTTGTGTTCCTGAAAAGTCTCCGCATTACGCTTTGGCATTTCAAATTAGTTATAATTGAACTGATATTGTGACTGTAGAAAATTCTTTGTCATGTAGAAGGCTCTTTTCCTTTGCAAATGTAATGGGCCGTTGAAACTAATGGAGCAGAACTTACTCCGGAGTGACTGAAACCCAGAGGGGTTGACCCAGAAATCCCTGGTAACCAATGAGGGGGAAAGCTTTGAAAGGATTGAGTCACACAGAGTTGGCAGACAGTTCACTGAAAGGGAATTTCAGATTTGTTTCTTTAAAAAAAACATCTATATGTACTTATAACACCATCATGTCTGTTATGTTTTGCTGTATTAACCCATTTGATAGTTAGATTTAAACGATGTCTGGTACTCTTATTATTCAGGCACAAGTAAATGTTCATGTTTTAATTCCTCAGACTAAATCCAGTGTTGCGATGTCGCATCAGTAGGGGGAAGCTTTTACATAGTTACCACTGATTTCTCAGGACTTTTCCCAATTTTAGAATTAAAAAAATTAAAAAATCTCCTTGATTATTCAAGTTTTCTAGAAAGAAGTAGAGTCACCAAATTCTATAGACCTCTTGAACTGTAGCATCTGGGAGGATCCGGGTCTAGAATAAGGGGGGGGGGACCCAGGCCTTCAAGCCACTTTCAGGAATTTTCCCGTTCATCAAATCCCATCTCTGAGTTACATATTGGGCAGCAAACACCATAAACAATTTCCAATGTGTGGCACAACAGGGTATGAGTCTGATCTGGAGGTTCCTGTACAAAAGCTGGCCCTGAACCATTTAACCAAATGAAGACTGGATCTAGTCTGGGGAAATAAAATTGAGAAATCAATCAAAAGTTCAGGATACCAGTCAAAAATGGTACATATTAAATGGTGTTTTAGTTGGTAACCTTAATCTGGTCAGCATAATGTTGCTGTGCTAAGCTACTATTAGTGTGCTTTAGCAGCTCTATGAAATGCGGCCCTGGCTGTACAAGACTTTACTCAAACTTTACTTGAAATATTTGATAGAATTTATGTTTTTCAAAGGCAAATGTGTATGTCACGATTTTTCCTTTTAACTTGTTTAAGACCGAAAATTGAAATATTTTGGGTGTTTTTCTACAAAATTTTAATCAGGCAAGCCTTCAGTTCTGTATGATTTATTTTTCTATTTCTTGTTTTTTGTATGATAAATAAAAGGTTTTAACTGACGATTTATTATTTTTAGTTTTGGCTCTTTAAAATGCTTTATAAACCGTCCAATCAAGTTACAGGAACATTGTGAGTATGTACAAAATGTAAATATTTAAAGCAAATAATTATCTGCTATTGTTTTGTGTTAATGAGATAATGATACGAATCACTTACTCCTTTAGTTCAAACTTGTTCAGTAAACGGAATTGACTGAACTGACTTAAATTTATTTGTATATTTATTTTATGTATTTGTGACAAGGAAATGGTAACATATATAAAAATAGTTATTAAGTTGAGAGTGTCTAAAATGCAGATAACTTCTTGTATAATTTTATACACTTTCTGTTTAATCAGGAAAGACATAAAATGCCGTCCATAATGCAGAAGTGTTGTTAGTTTTCATTTTGGTTTCATCATTGACTGAGGTGTGTCTTTGTTATTAAGGCCAATCTGTTGTTGATTTATCCTTCAGTAGATTTGTATCAGTTCTGATACTTTTATCATGTGAGTGTTAGGGCAATTAAAGCAGCTACGAGGGGTTTGTCAAGTTGTACTGAAAGACTTCAAGGGACACCAAGGCAATGTCCGGGGGCAATTATTGCCTATGTTTCTCTCCCCGCCCCCACCCCCATGCCCCTCAGCTGAGTTGTAATAATGTGGAAGCTAATCATCATCACTCGCAGCTGAGTAGCTAAATTGCGAAGGGGTGTGTCCACGATGAAGGCATGCAGTGGCACCTTTGGCAGCCAGCCACATCCAACCATATATGATCACGGAGCACAGCCAGGAAAACTGGAGGGCCCTGAGATAAACCCTTGTGGCATAGGAGAGAACCAATGCACGACTCTACTCACATTTGGCCCTAGCCAGGAATCGAACCAGGGCCACAGTGATAATAGACGAGCACATTACACTCTAGCCACCCATGCCACCCTTTGGCTTTTGTCAGAATGTTTTCCTTTTTTGTCCCTTTTTTTTTTACGGTGCAGATCTTGCTTTTCTTTTAAACTCACTTGAAGTATTTGGACTTGGCAGCAGGAGAATAAAGACATGGCTCCATTGGTATTGTCTGACCCATAAATTATTTACAAAGAATCTGAACAACTTGTAAATGTAATGACCTATAAAAGTTCCTTGGGTTTCATCTCCAGGCAAAGAGGAGACTTCTCTAGCCCATTTCCAGTATGTTATCTTTGTACAAACACATTCCCAATCCCCTCGCAGCATTCTCTAAACAGTGTTCCAATTACCGCATTCTGTTCTGAAACCCTTGAGGACCAGTCAACATTTTCTCCAAACGGTCCAGCTGGCTAGTTCAATGTCTAAAAGCATCCCTCTTTAATATGAAAGATGGGCCAGTGAAAAAGCTGGCGGACTAATGAAACGACAGTTTTCTGGTCTTGCTGGCCAGTCACTGAACAAGTTAAGAGGAAATCATGCCCTGTTTGATGATTTGTATTTATCTCGTTACTGATTTTGTGACTAAGGTTCGGCAAGTAGACTACCCAAGAAGTACGTTGTTGGTCAAGTAGACAAGTGGAGTTAAATTAATGACAATACACAGGTTTTAGTCTTTTAACAATATTCTTCTTTTACTACAGTGTACATTCTTCTTTATTGTGTTCATACTTACTGTTTTCATATTTCATATTCAAATCTGTGGCCAATCAGGTACACTGTATTCCAACAACTACACTTTAACCATCCTAAAGAGTTGTCAACAAAATTTATAAAATGTTTGATTTTTGATACTCTTACATGTCTAAAAGAGACATTCTAGTAGATACCCTGCAAAGTTCTTCTCAAACTTGAATTAAAAAAGAAAAGGAAATGTATCTTCTGATTCAAGTTTGACATCTTCCAAGAAACATGAAAAAGCTCAAGAAATACATAGTGAATATAATTATGAAAGAAATCACCTATCTTAATACCAATACTGAAACAGTTATAAGAGAATCAAAGTCTCATATTAATTATGGATTCACTGTGTCCAAAAACTAATTGTAAAAGTTATTTTGTATATGTAAACTTTTATGAAGAGATTTTACTGTGAACCATTTTGGTTTGGTTGGTGAACACAAGGAATTGTCCAATACATAAAACTAGGACTTATTCAGCCTTGCTATGAAATTTGAATTTAAAGATGCCAACTGGACAGGTACTCTATCCCAAACAATTTGGAACAGCCATTGCAACCTGTGTCCCTCTCCTGAGGTCACTTTGTAAATGATCAAGTCGACTCATTGACAGTCAGGAGTCTTGCTCTTGATCAGCTGTCAATAAATTGACCCAAATGCGAGTCGTTTTGAAAAACACAAGGGTTCCAAGTAAGAGCATAAAACCCTTTTGAAATCATCCATTTCTGTTTGAACTTCACCATAATGCCAAAACTTGGCTAATGTTCTTGATTTTTTGACACAGTTTTCCCAGTAAAGATGTCTGAAAAAAAACTCATACCATTAGAACGTTGGTTTTCTTGCAAATTTTTCAAAACATTGCTTGGTGACATCAACAAGCTCAAACAGCGCCCTCATTCAGGTCAAAGAAGACCTCTACCATTGTCTGAGAGTTCAGAGTGGCATACAGTCATTACAGTACAGTATTTAGAATATTTCTCTCTTTTGACCACTTGGGTTAAGTGAAAGTTGGTCAAATTGTGTGTACCAATTGTGCGTATCCAGCTATTGTGTGCACAATAAAGGTTCAAATTACTTCCTCAACTGTGTGAGCAGCAGTATGGAGATTTAGCATTTTAATAGTACCACAGGCAAAGTGAAAAGCAGTCTACAAATCTGTTAATTTTGTTAAAAGCCACTTTGTTACATTTTTAGTACAAACTGGAATGTCAAAAAGGTGTCGAGTTACGAAGGCACTACGAATGCTTTGGTTTCAACTATGTAAAAAACACTAGGCAGAAATTCAGACCTGATGGGCCCAACTTTACAGAGCTGCCTCATTCAGAATTATAACTTAATTGCTAAGCAAAAGTCAAGAGTGTGACCAGTCAAAAACAATATACATTGTATGGTAGTTTGGTTGGTAACCTGTATTTGCTTAGCATGATACACTAATATTTGCTAAGTGAATGTACCTTTTCAGAGTGCTTGGTAATAGATCGTTTGTGATAATGTAAAAAAGCTGGCTACGCTTGACTTTCTTGATAAACATCAACTGTTAAACAGTTGTTAACCTTAGGAACTATTTTGGCACCATTTAAAGACAACGCTTGATTTATAAAACCCCACACAGGATAAGCAGCTAATGGTTGAAAGGCTGTCACAAGATCGATTCACCAGGGCCCAATTTCATAGAGCTGCTTAAGCACAAAAATTTGCTAAGCACAATAAAATGTTGCTTACCAGAATAAGGTTACCAGCCAAACTACCATGTCACATGTACAATTTGTGACTGGTATCCTGCTCATTTCTGCTTAGCAGGAAATTGTTAAGCATAATTTGCTGCTTAAGCAGCTCTATGAAATTGGGCCAGTCTTTAATGACGGATAAAGACATGGATGGAGCCATTTGAGTTATGAGTTGTGTATTATGACCAATGCCTATTTGACACACTAGTCACTTATGTAATGACATAAGATTGCAAACTCATTAATCACTTATGTAATGACATAAGATTGCAAACTCGTTAACAAGGCCCATAAAGATCATGTGCTCTTTGTTTATATCTAAACTACCCTCAAGCCTATAAAAATATTCCCAGTGGTATGTGCGCAGTTGTTGTTTTTGCATGGTTATGGAGTGACATCTGACTCGTGGTGTCACTACTCATGCAAACTTATGCAAAACATAATTCATGCCCTCACCACCGCATGGTTTAGTTTGCCGTGATGTCAGAGGGCACATCATGTATAATGCAGTTCAGAAGTTTCTCATACAGAATGGGAAAAAAGAAGAAGGTATTAAAAGAACATTTAATGCATAAGAAAAATATTTTTAAATGGTTTAATGGTTACAACACATCTCTTAGTTCAATTTCAATATTCCAGTAAAGCATTTCAAATCTAACTTTAAATTGACATAAATTTGCATTGAATTAACAAACTTCCTTATGACACTTGTTTTTGGCAGTGAAATTAAATAATTTACACTTACGTATTCAATAAGGAATACATTCATACGTAATTGGTGGCCTTAAGTAAAAGTGGTGCATGAATATCGACAAAAAAATAATATTTCAAAAAAAAGCATAATTGAAAATATACATGTATTCTATAACTTAATAATCACAAAACTGAGTAAAATATATGAACCTGTGAAGGGCCATGTCTGAGTTGGTGTTTACGGCTGTGGCTTGATTGTCAGAGGCATTGAAGCACTAGATGCCCATAGCAACACCTTTAGAAACAGCCGCAGCCATAATGGCAGCCACAAATTCAGACAAACCCTCAGGTTTGAAATTCTCTCACACACCAAGCACACTTACATGCTAACACAAAGTCTTACTCCTCTTTATTAACTTAATATTTCGTAGTGTTTTGTTAGTACTTCTGTCTCCTACGAAAAAAAAATGATTGTGTTTGCCTTTTATTAATGTAGACCTTTGCACTCAACAAAAGACCTCATATTCTTCATTAGCAATTCCTTCAATTTTGAGATTTGCAGGTGAAAACTTGGCTACAAATATCTGAAGAGGCGGCCAGATTTTGCCGAACCAAATGAAAAGAAATGTTTTTGGGAAACCAAATCTTGGAAGCAATAACCTAAGGTCCCTTACATCACAGTTTCATTTGGGAATTCAGGTTGGCTCAGTGGTTTTTTCCTTGTCATCCACCTCTGTGACCCCGGTTCGAATCCCACAATGGCCCAGACTCTTGCATGTGGATTGGGTTTTTAGTTGCTACCTGATTGCATGGGTTTTCCTTATTTTGGGGTTTTCCTCCCATATCTAAAACTGACATTTATTAATTTCATCATCTTCTTTACACATGTATATTCAAGTCTATCAAAAGTAAACCATATTTTCCCCTTTTTTCAAGGGACTAACAGTTCAAGGACAGGTATGAAACTGGGCTTTTTCCCTGGCAGTTGGGATTTTTTCTTTATAATAACCAAAATCAGAGTGACACTAACTGATTTCAAGCATTAACAAGAGTTGAAAACAATTCCATTGATAAATTTCATTTAAAATAAATTCAAAACAAAAACCATACTACGAAGGTTTGAGGTAGGGCGGGTCTAGACATCGTGTTTGCAGAGTTTACTCTTTTAGCTTCCGAGTTGTTTTCTTAACCAATCCTCTTGGAGACCAATGACTAACATGATGCAAACACCCAGTGCTGTCCCAAATCCCTGAAGAAAAAGCAACTGCAGCTTCTGTCCTGGTTTGCTGCTCAACGTTTCAACTAATTCTGGAAACTGAAATTGAGAATACAGGCATATTAGCATTCAATTTTATGCAAACTGAAAATTCAATGTATGTGTTCTAAAAAAAAAAAGATGAGTTCAGCCAAACGCTAAACCTCTTGTTAAATTTCAAACACTTTGCCCTTTGAGGTTGCATAAAAGGCGGTTGATTGGCTCACATTTGATTGACTCATAGTTGATTAGCTTGCAGGTTATTGGCTCACAGGTTAATTAGCTTGCAGGTTATTGGCTCACAGGTTAATTGGCTTACAGTTGATTGGCTAACAGGTTGATTGGCTCATAGGTTGAATGGATCACAGTTTATATGTAGGAACTAAGGCTTTGCATGGTGGCATTAGATATTAAGTATTTTAAGAATTTCCATGCGTACTACATTCTAGTTGTCATCATTCTCCTAAAAACAGAGCATATGGGGGCAGCATTGAGAGCTACCAACTGGCTCTCAGCTATTTCAGATCCAGCACCTCTACAATTATATGATTTAGATCAATCTCCCTTAACATTTAAAAAATTAAATACAATTACAACCTGTCAAAATTCTCCCCTAATGGTTTGGCTGACTAGTTCAGTGTTGAAAAGCATCCCTCTTCCATTTGAAGTATTGACTGGTGAAACAACTAACAGACTAGTAAAAATGACTATATACTTATAGTATCTACATGAACATGTACATAGTGTATTTTAGTGCTTACAAGTGCATACGTACTGCCCGCCATTGGCATGATTCAGTGACTGTGTTTCTAGTAGCTCTCATGAATGTAAAAGAACATTGAAGTCAGGGGAGGGGCTACAGTTACTCTGCTTAGCATATTCAGATTTCAAGGGGTGTGATTGGTAGAAAACAAATTGTAATCCTGAAAATGGGAAGCAGCTTCTTGGTCGAAGATAAAAAAAAACTCTCAATCTTCCGGGGTGATACAGTAAGTGATTTGTAGACTCTCTGAATCACTAGAAATGTTTTGACACATCAAATTCACATCTTGGAAAAGTTTTAAGTCTAAAAGAATATCTATTTATTAATTCTGAAAAAAAAATCTATGTAACTCCAGAACATTCCTGACAAATCACAGGGCCTGTTATTTGCACAAGAGTCAGCACAAGCCCCCAAAACACATTTTGCATTCATCACCAAACCTGTATCATATCTTTAGGTAAACATTTCAAACGAAAACAAAACCCAAAACCAACAACAGTTAATGACATGTATTTTAAGGTGGTGTGAATCAAATTCCAATAGACTTTTGACCTCGGTCTACGGTTCATTCATTAGGTTTAAGAGTCACTAGATTTAATAGTCACATGACCGTTGCATAACCTAACAGTTTGGTTTGCACAAACTCTTTTTTCATAGGCTTCATCAATGTAAACAGTTGTAGAGTTTTGCATAGTCACCATTTGCACTATTGATTTGTCTCTGCACATTCAACTTTAGTTGTTTAACCAAGGACGCTTTTTCTATCATTACTGTTCGCTTGAGCTCAGATTTTTCAATTTTACAACTGTGCAAATAATGATCTTAAAAGCAAACATCAAACTCGTCCAAAGCTTAGAGACAACCTTACCAAGTTGGAAAAATGTCTCGCCACTGTCACACCACTATTCTATTTTAACATCTTTTAAAGTGTTTGATTACTTCAAAAGTAGCTCAAAACTAAACTCAAATTTTCAATGAGGACTCTTTCATGCGACCGCCCCCCCCCCAACAAAAATGTTTTATACAACTCTCAAATGTGTTGCAATTCTTGTAAGAACAAGTTTCCAAAAGACCAGAGACCAGAGAGGGATGAGTGCATGTGCTACAGTCAAGTTCTTATTAATATTTATGCTTTAATGTGCAGCAATAAGGCCATATCTACTTTTAAGTAACCCGTGAAGTTATAGACTTTAAGGGGCTTCTGGGAACAGTATCCACAGAGCTAGTGAAGTAGATCAAAGAGCAATATTTCTTTGTATCTGACGAATATTTTAAAAAGTCTGATTTCTGAAAGTCTGAAATTTCACATCCTGTATTTCAGATACTGGTAACGTTTGAGTTTGAAAACATAAAAACAACATTCAAAAGATATTAGCAAAATGATCTGGTCCCCCCCCCCATCCCATAATAAAAAAAACCTGACTGAAACTTTCTGCTTGGTCTACAAAACCACTTTATGTACAACTGACCTTGGTTTGGGATTATGTTCGATGATTGGTAAGAGGGTTTGGGATTATATTTGATTATAGGTAAGAGGGTTTGGGATTACATTTGATAATAGGTAAGAGGGTTTGTTTTATGATAAAGTCTCTGAGAATTCACTCACCAGATCAACAAGAGCGATGTAGATAAACATTCCACCTGCGAGGGCAAATATCCACATGCTAAGAGCCTCAACATTTCCAGCAGCGATTCCGATGGCCAGGCCCATGTACGCTAGAACTGAGGAGACAGCCTGAACAAACAGCGCTTGCTTGATAGTCATTCCTCCTTTTAACATCACAGCAAAATCACCTAGAGAAACAACTAAATTTAGTCAAAGGAACCTTTTCGACATTGTTATGCAATATTTTACCCCTAAATTAAAAGGTGTTTCCACACTGTTCCTATTCTAGCATTCGAGTCATTCATGAAAAATTATGGAAACAAAAAAATAGAAGCTCAGCTGACATCAAAAAGATCCAGACAACAGAAAAATTTAAGACTCAAGTTACAAGAACTTGATGATAATAAATATTAGGTGTTCATGAAGCAGTGCAGACACTCTTGTTATTATAATTTGTATTATCTTTCTGGTAATGAAACCAAGAGAGCCTCAAAAGGGACTAGC